>JASDQU010204175.1:1361-18859 GCA_032191745.1 Picea mariana
ATATGTAGAATAATTTCTTCTCACCACACTTATGTCCCTTATTGTACTTGTTGTCACAATTAAAGCATAAACCTTTTTCTTTTCTTTCCTCCAATTGTTGAGGTGTCAACCTTGTAGGTTGAGGTGTTTTAGAAAAAGGAGCATTATTCTCTCGATAGATGTTAGGATTGGTCCTTCTAGTAGCCATAGCCATATTTTTACTTTCAACATTTCTTGCCACCCTAAATTCATTCTCCAATGATTTGGGTTCCCAAAGGTGAACCTCATGTTGAATGTTATCCCTTAAAGTTCCTATGAATACACCAATAAAGTGCTCATCTGGAATATCTGTTACCTTTATATTCAATATTTGGAAGTTCTCAATGTGCTCTGTAACTGAACCCTTTTTCTTGAGATTTATCAATTGGCTAAAGAAGGTATTGCTCCTTGTATCCTCATAGTGTGCTATTATTTCTTCCGTGAAAATTGTCCAAGTGATGAGTGATTTGTGAGAAAAAATCCATCGATACCATACAAATTGATTGGGTTCTAAATATAAAGAAGCAATTCGTACCTTTTGTGTATGTGGCACATTATGTAGATCAAAGAATTGCTCTATCTAAAGTATGCATGTGATTGGGTCATTTCCATCAAATTTCCTCATATCGATCTTAGGAACGTGGTTGGTCTTCAACCCAAAATTGGAGTTTCTCCATTCTTGATTCATCTTCCTTGTGTCTGCATCATGAATTTCATGGGATACATTTTCACTTTCAGGTGTCCTCTCTATTAAGAAAAGTTTCAATCCTTCCATGATCTCCCTTTTTAAACCATCCATATTAGTATCTATTATTGCCTCCAATTTAGCTTTAGTTGAATCCATCATCCCTTGTAGTTCATATTTTGTCATTGTCTTCTTTTGTAATTCATTTATGTCCCTATGCATTTCTTCACCTTCATCAACAGTCCAAGTAGGACTTGTTTGGAGGCTTATTTGGTGTAGAAGTTCCCTTTTTTGGTGGCATGTTGGCCAAGTATCACTTTTAATCCTTGATTTTGAGTTGGTTCTGCTAGACAATCTTCTTCTGTTGTATCTCCAAAGTTTCGGCCCTTCTGGGTATGAAAATTTATTTTTTGTAGTTATATTATATTTCTTCTCTACAACGCCATGGGTCTGATCAAAATTGGATTTTCCAAGTGGAATTTACGGTAACTTCCCCACAGCTTGCTGATTTTTGACCTTTCCAGGAGATCTCACTTGTATAGAGTTCCCCACACAAAATAATTGATATAAAATTATGAAACTTGTACCAGAAATACTAATGGTTGTACACTATCCAATGCAACTGGTCTTACTCAATTTGGATACTCTAGAAAGAATTTTTTATTGTTTTACCCATAACACCTACTTGAGACTAGTCAATAGGACTAGTTTGATACCCTATCTTCCACAGGGTGTATCTACAAATGTATGATGACCCAAAAGCTGAATTTTTTCTCAAAAATACCTTACTGATTTCTGTGAATAAACTCTAGATTTCAGATTCTGAAACGTTACAAAAGATTTTTTATAGCAAAAATTCTGCAATGACTCAATTCAGGATGATTCCAGAACCCTATCTTACAGAGGCTATATCTATGAAAGTATAAGGCCTCGGGAGCTGAAATTTTAACCCAACATATCTTGATCCCTCTACAGAATATCCTCCAAGGGGTGCCTTCTGAAATTAAAAAAAAATATATAGTGAAAATTCCAAGGTGTCTCAGATGTAGCAGTGAAACCCTGAGACCTTGAGCTCTGATACCATTTGTTAAGAACCAAATATCAATTTAGCATAGAAAAACCTTAGAATAAGTACTCAACGTCTTGAAAAAGAGATAATTTTAAATAATAAGCCTCTTCGAGGGGGCAACCTCCTTTTACACCACATAATGTTCAAGTACCAGATCATTCCAAATGAAAATGTCTCCTTGGTATATATAGGAGACTAGGAGGTACAATTACAACTAATGGACCCAAGCCGACATAAATAAATAACATTACTAATGTAATATTCCCCAATTAAGGGGTAATGTGCCATTATTTAGGGCTTAACACACTGGCCTTTAGCATATAGGCTCTTCGACCTAATAATCGCATAAGCCTTCTAGCCTATAATAACCTAGCTCACCATCCTATAAAACATATTCACATTTACAATTGGGGCTCGGTCTTGGGGTGTTACATTGCAAGGTCCTCTCCACTCTAGATCATTGTGTGACTCGCCTTTCTCAACCCCAGTCGTTTGCCTCTTGTACCTCCTTCCAATGAGCAGTACTCCAAACTTGTCTTCTTCCTCTTATACAACTTATTTGATTCTCTGCATCCTCAGTCCCTCCCTTCATTCTCTCCTTTCCTTACAATATCCTCTTGTCATTCACCCAGTTCCCCTATGTGTGTAAATCCCTTTAGCAGTCAGACTCCATTGTCATCACACACTTTTCGCACAACAACATCTTTATCCACGTACCCAAGGATTTCATGAACCTTCTGCATGAACCTTTGAAGAAGTCCCTCTTTGCAACATTGTATGACTAGGTACAATCCACTACAAATTCTGTAATATATCCTCCTAATATGTTGTCCAACCAGAAATCAACTACGCGAGAAGTTTTAATACTTACAAATTCCAGTTTCCTTACCAAATTAGGAGTCTGATTCCTCGGCGTTGTGGTTCGGTACCTCCCAGTATTCTCCACTAATATTTCTAACCACTCAATCAAAATAATCAAAAATTTTCCAAAGAAAATCTCATGCAGCTATGTGTACACATACATTTGCATACATTGTTTGTCACTCATCTGAGGGTTTCTATTCTCTCTTCAAGCAAAGTCCCATTCCTTCCCTTCTATCCATTCTAAGATCTCTTTCTTAGTTGGCCTCCAAAAAATTCTATCAATCACAGATTCTAGGTCCCAGCAATGGAACCATTTTCTACCTAATGCATTAGCAAGTGGCCAAATCTCAGCTAAGAAATCGACATGCTAAAAGTAGAAAGACATGCAAAAGCAGGAAGAATAGTAGTCAGAGTGAAAAATCGTCTTGCAGACACAAAACAGAAAAATCAAGCACAATCAGCAAGTCAACATGAGTTTTCATGAGTGTAATAGGGTTTTGGGATCAACAAAGTAGGGTTTTAAGCCCTAGAATTCATGTATAAATATGTAATCGATTGGGAGAATAGGGGTTCCAATCTGTCAAGAGTTCTTGTTTTGTTCTTGTTTTCCAATCTGTCTGAATGTTAGGGAGAATTTGTAGAGAGAGGCTTGCACGATAGAGCGGCTAGGAAAGATGAAGGGAAATATAACATGGTGTATCTTTTGTAAGCGCAGTGCACAAGTCTGAGAGAATTATAGAAAGAATAATAAATAAGCTAGTCATTGTGGACGACGTAGCCCAAAGTTGGGTGAACCACATTAACTACTATGTTTACTTTTCTTTTATGTGATTGATCATGGATACTCTCTTTTTTTATATTAGACTAGAATTGTCTTCTATGTGATCATTGTGTAATAGTTATGAATGTTACAGTAATTGGTTTATGTTGCAATCTGAAGTATAATGATAATATATAATTGAATTCACTAAGTAACCAAAGAAGAACAAATACAGAATAACGTGTGAAGAACGGATATGTAAGAATGAAAAGGATGATCACCTCCCACTCCCTCACTACTAGAAACCTGGTTCCTGCAGCCCCAATAGATGCCTTGGGTGAGACTTCACTTGCATGCAAGTGATGCTAAAAGGTTCGTGGTCTAAAGGTTTTTTTTGGTCAAGATAACTCAAACCTAGGGTCTTACAACTGTACGTGAGCCAACACTACTATAAACCTATCCTATCATGTCCAGGAGTAAACTATCATAACCACATGAGTTGTAATGAAACTAAACCCTGCTTAAAACCCCAATCAGATAGTTGTCATGAAGACGCAAAGCTAGAAACACATGCACACAAATACATAACCAGAAAAGTCAAGATCATGTCTCTGTATACATAAACAACTCATGTAGTCAGGACAAATAACATAAGAAATAATAGCAAAACTGCAAGAAAAAATATATTGCGTCAAAATAGTCCATAAGCAAGCATGTTCTTACAACCCGTGTGAACATCAAACATTCTGCGTGAAATATTTCGCAGCGAAAAAACAACACATGCGAGTTATTCTCTCTATCAAAAGTTGGCCATGAGGGATTCTCAATATTAACTATTTCAGCAGTGATACATCAAATCTCCATGGAAAGATACTCAATTTTAGTTGACACTATCTTCCCAAAATAGTTCAGAAAATATACAATGTTTGAAGAGAAAAAAATCCCTTTCTTTGGGATCAATTATAGTATTTATTGGGGTTCAACATGACTCATGAAATTTTTCCTACCCTCGTGACCCTTCATTTACAACATTTGTCCTTATCTTATTTATGATGATGAGGGAACAAAGATAGTGGTTACATTTCGAATTTGTCTTCTAGTGCTGGTGGGCCATAATGGATTTTGGCTATAGTGCCTCTCATCCACCGTAATGACTAGTTTGGACATTGGAACATCTTGGTCGTCCAAGTTTGACAATCAATCATCATGGGGTTTAGACCTCCTCTTCATCCATTTGAATTAGATTCATTTCGTTATTTCCCGTTGCTGTGACAATTGATATTGTCCTTAATGCTCTATTATCCTTGGATGTAGATCACACTATAAGGATGTTGATTGTGTCCTCCTCTCGGCATCAGTACCTGGCACCATTCAACATATTGCAACATATTGCAAAGGAGTGGTCTCGGAAGAATACTTAAACAAACTATTAAAACAAGCATTTGAACCCATAAAAATTAAATATAAGTAATCAAGACTTCGTATAAACTTCCCTGAGTTTGATTCATGTTTCCTCTGCTCACGGTTAACATGCGGTGTTCTCTGGGGCTGTTAACAAGGTGTTAAATATTAATACAAAAACATGTATATTATATGTGATAAATTTCTCAAATCCTATAACTAAGAAGTTGTAGAGCTCAAAAATACCTTTCCAATGGTATAAAGAACACGCAAAATAGACACTTGAGAAAAAAGTTCTTTGCATCCCTAGTCCCTCCCTTCCTTCTTTATTTATTCCTTCCTTCTCTCCTTTCCTCAAACTATCCTCTTGTCATTCCCCTGGTTCCCCTATGTGTGTGAAGCCCCTTAGCAATTAGACTCCATTTTCATCACAAACTTGTTGCACAATAACATTTTTATCCACGTACCCAACGATTTCATGAACCTTTCGCACAGACTTTTGAAGAAGTCCCTCTTTGCAACACTATATGACTCGGTACAATCCACTGCAAATTTTGTAATATATCCTCCCAATATGTTGTCCAACCAGAAATCAATTATGATAGAAATTCTATTACTTACAGATTTCAGTTGCCTAACCAAATTAGGAGTCCAATTCCTCGGCGTTGTGGTTCAGTACCTCCCAGTATTCTCCACTAATATTTCTAACCACTCAGTCAAAATAATCAGAAATTCGCCAAAGAAATTTTCATGTGGCTCTGTGTACACATACATTTGCATACTTTGCTTGTCACTCATCCAAGGATTTCTATTCTCTCTTCGAGCAAAGTCTCGTTCCTTCCCTTCTATCCATTATAAGATCTCTTTCTTAGTTGGCCTCCAAAAAATTCCCTCAATCACAAATTATGGGTCCCAGCAATGGAACCATTTACTACCTAATGCATTAGCAAGTGACCAAATCTCAACTTGGAAATCGGCATACTAAAAGCAGAAAGACACATAAAAGAAGGAAGAATAGTATTCATAGTGAAAAAGCATCATGCAGATGCGAAAACAGGAAAAGCAAGCCCGATCAGTGAGTCAACATGAGTTGTAATGAGTGTAATAGGGTTTTGGGATCAATAAAGTAGAGTTTTAAGCTCTAGAATTCATGTATAAATATGTAATGGGTTGGGATAATAGGGGTTCCAATCTATCGAGAGTTCTTGTTTTGTGAGAAGAGTGATAGAATAGGTTGAGAGTGGAAGAGTCTATGTCTGAATGTTAGGGAGAAGTTGCAAAGAGAGGCTTGTGCTAGGTAAGATGAAGGGAAAGATAACATGATGTATCTTTTGTAAGCGTAGTGTGCAAGCCTGAGACAATTACAGAAAGAATAATAAAGAAGCTAGTCATTGTGGACGTAGCCCAAAGTTGGGTGAACCACATTAACTATTGTGTTTACTTGCCTTTTATGTGATTGATCATGGATACTCTCTTTTTGTATATTAGACTAGATTTGTCTTCTATGTGATCATTATGTAATAGTTATGAATGCTACAGTAATTGGTGTATGTTGCAATCTGAAGTATAATGATAATATATAATTGAATTCACTAAGTAACCAAAGAAGAACAAATACAGAATAACGCGTACAAAACAAATAACTAAGAATGAAAAGGATGATCACCTCCCATTCCCTCACTACTACAGAAACCTGGTTCTTGCAGCCCCAATATATGCCTCGGGTGAGACTTTACTTGCATGCAGGTGATGTTGAAAGGGTTAGTGTCTAAATGATTTTGTTGGTCAAGATAACTCAAACCTAGGGTCTTACAACCGCGTGCAAGCCAACACTACTATAAACCTATCATATCCTAGCCAGGAGTGAATTATCATAACCACATGAGTTGTAATGAAACTAAACCCCGCTTAAAACCCCAATCAGATAGTTGTCATGAAGACGCAAAGCTAGAAACACATACATAACCAAAATATTCCAGATCATGTCTTTGTATACATAAAAAACTCATGTACTAAGGACAAATTACATAAGAAAGATTAACAAAACCGCAATAAAACATATATTGTGTCAAAATAGTCCATAAGAAAACATGCTCTTACAACCTGTGTGAACATCAAAAATTATGCTTGAAAAAGTTCGCAACGAAAAAAAAACACATGGGAGTTCTTCTCTCTATCAAAAGTTGGCCATGAGAGCTTCTGAATATTAACAATTTCAGTAGTGATACATCAAAGCTCCATGGAAAGATAATCAATTTTATTTGACATTGTCTTCCCAAAATAGTTCAAAAAATAAACAATGTTTGAAGAGCAAAAAAACCCTTTCTTTGTGATAAATTCTAGTATTTATTGGGGTTCAACATGAATCTTGACATTTATCCTACCCTCGTGACCCTTCATTTACCAACGTTTGTCCTTATCTTCTTTATGATGATGAGGGAACAAAGATAGAGCTTACATTTCGAATTTGTCTTCTAGCGCTGGTGGGCCATAATGGATTTTGGCTATAGTGCCTCTCATCCACCGTAATGACTAGTTTGGATATTGGAACATCTTGGTCGTCCAAGTTTGAAAATCGATCATCATGGGGTTTAGACCTCCTCTTCAGCCATTTGAATTATATTATTTTCACTACTTCCCACTGCTACGACAATTGATGTTGTCTTTAGTGCTCTATTATCCTTGGATGTAGATCACACTGTAAGGATGTTGAGTGTGTCCTCCTCTCGACATCGGTACTTGGCACCATTCAACATATTGCAAAAGAGTGGTCTCGGAATGATACTTAAACAAACTATTAAGACAAAAATTTGAACCCATAAAACTAAAATATAAGTAATCAAGACTTCGTATAAACTTCCCTGAGTTCGATTCATGGTTCCTCTGCTCACAATTAAGGTGTGGTGTTCTTTGGGGTTTTTAACAAGGTGTCAGATATTAATATAGAAACATGTATACTATATGTGAGAAATTTCTCAAATCATATAACTATGAATTTGTATAGCTCAAAAATATCTTTCCAATGGTATAAAGAACACGCAAAACAGACACTTGAGTCAAAAGTTATGGTCGATTTACAAAAGGCATTTTTTTAGGTTTCAGAGGAGTTAATGGGAACTCCTCTGATTCGCATCGGAGGAGTTGATGGGAACTCCTCCGATTTGCATCAGAGGAGTTGGAACTAACTCCTCTACTTTGTATCAGAGGATTTTGAACTAACTCCTTCGCTTTGTATCGAAGGAGTTTATGGGAACTCCTCCAATGGATTCAAAGGATATTTCAACAACTTTCAGAGGAGTTCATGGGAACCCCTCCGATGTTAAATGGAGGAGTTTTGAAAAAATATTACGAAAACTAAACTTGTTCCGGCCATCATATCCTCTAGTATGAAGGAATACAATTCGAAAGAATTTCTAAGTGTCCTTTTACCAGCAAGAAACAACAAGAGCTTGAGTTCAAAAGACCATAACTTTCTCATATGATGTTCGATTGAGGCATCATTTTTTTGCAACACAGAGAGCACAAAGAGAAAAAAAATTTAAGATAATTGGACATGTTATTCAAGCATTTGAATTGATCCATTTTTTAATGATGGCCACGATTAACAGGGATTTCTTGGAGGGAAATACTTAGCAATCATTTTGGCACTTCCAGACCTCAAATTTTGATTCCATTAGTTGTGTTGGAATCTTAATCGTGTAATTCATACAACTAGCCTATTTAAGGAATGACAAATCCACTTTGACCAATACCCAAAATTGCAAGAAAGGAAATTTTTAAATGAAAGTTCGAACCTAGTTCTCACTACCACTTCACCAGAATTTATTTCCATAAGTTCCAGTGCCATAAATGCTATATAGGCTCTGAGTTCATCCATTGACGCTGAGATGATGTGTCAGTATCATAGAATTATAAACCTGCAAAAACAACCAATTGAAAGTTGAGGTGCTTAACACAGTTTCAGAGCCGAGGTGACCAATTTTCCTTCAAGATGCATTTGAGAGCCAACGCAAGACCTACATATGCTTCAATTAACCCATCTCATGATATATGATAATTTCATGCTCATGGTTAGTCATAAAATCAAGAGGCGCAAATCAAAAAAGTTGATGTGGTACATAAATGGGAGATATTGGCGACAAAGACAAACTTGTTTACGAATGCGGCCATGAAGCATGTTAAGAATGGTAGGTATTAGTCATCAGTTATCCATTTAGGAGAGGAGATCTTAGTCACCAGAAATGATAGGAGATCGATGGATGGCGCAACAAGAAGGATCTGAGTCAAGAGGAGGATAAGATAGTATTTATGACAAAGGTGGGCCTCACTGACTTGGTCAGTGTTAGAGAGAGAAAGAAGATAATCGTCGATGTGCTCGGTGATGGCGAGGGGTTGACATTTTGTTGGTGCATCAAGGATGGAAGAGGAAAAATCATCAACAAGCAGTGCATCGGCGAGAGAGAGACAAACCTCGCCAATATGTAGTGTATCAAAGTGAGTGGGAGGAAGTTAACCAGTATGCAATACATCAACAAAATGGAAGGAATTCATCATGTGAAAGGTGTGTGCACGACGAGGATAATCATGCGAACACTACTGATGTGTTATCGTTGATCACACGCACTTTGTCAATGATAAGAATGTGTGTAGTGAGGTTTAGCGGAAGCACGTCGATGCGTTAGTCAAGTTCAAAGGATGGTGGCCTATGCATAGGCAGAGAAATCAATGGTGTGTCAATGCAAAGGTGGNGTAGGAAAAATTGGAGGGGGGGGCAATTTCTTGTCTTAGAGGGACGCTAAGACAAGAAAATTGGAGGTTGTTGTGTGCGCGCAACACATGGGTTACTTAGAATTTAAAGAATGTTTCATCATTTTTAATTCTAGATTTATTCTTTTACTTTTGATATTGGAGCAAAAAATAAAAGACACTCAGAAAATCTATAATTCTGGACATCACTCATTATTGTGAACAACTATTTTTATATGAATAATCTCTTAGAAGGATATTTGGTACATGTTTCCCCTTTTTTCAATTTTCCATTGGTGATGACGTTGAACTAAAGACTTCAAACCAAGATCAAGAAATATCTTCTTCATTTTCATCAACATATAATTTTTACTTTCCTATGGGAATGATAGAGGATTACATTATTTTCAAAACCATCATTGTAATTCATGCATTTTTTAAGTCCACAACCTTATACATTCTTGAATGGTTCAATTATGAATGTCTCATTTGTTTAATTTGGAAAAATTATCTTAGTTGTATGTTATATAGTTTTGCAGCTATGTCCTAGATATGATTTAAATTACTAATGAAATTGGCTTAGTTTTCCCTTATGTTTCTACTACACGCTTATATAAAAATGTTGTGACAAATCATAGTTGTGTGTTTGGAAAGTCTTTTGGATTCATTCATCCAATGTCTAGACTCTACCCATAGACTTAGTAAAGAGCCATTTTTAAAGGGAAAGTTAGTGGTGATTTTGTATTTCTTTCATTATAAACTCCATCGCCCATGGCTATTTGTTCGTTGTTTCCATCTTCTTTATGCATTTCTACACCATGCATCCATGCAAAAAAACATTCTTTACTTTTTAAACCAAATAGTGTCTTTAGACACTTATGTATTGATCAACCCATGCCATGTAATTACCACTACCTAAAACTATCATCAAGGAAGGAACATCAAAAAACCATGTCTTGATAACAAACTGTTTCAAGTAATGGTGGTACTCGAATCAACTAGATGATTAAGACGTAATAGCTCAAAATATGTGTAGCTACACTTATTCATTTTGAAAATCAATTGAGGTATATTAATGATTTATTTTTTAAACAAAGTCTCAAATGTATGAATGATAGGTAGGTTTTCCAAGTAAGACCATGTCATCCAATGATATTTACTTATTTCTTTAGTGGTCTATATGCTTTGTTCTCTCTTGATAGTTTTGATAATATATTTCAATGGATTTATTGCATTTTCTCCACCCTTTCTCTTGACTAAAATTTTCTCTGACAATCATGTCATTTAGTTTTTCCCTTTTTGATGACCTGGAAATTACAACCCCATCATCTATTCCCACTACCTATTCTTTGGGTTTTACCCATACATGGAGCCTTGAAGAGAAATATTCATGCTCAAGTATCATCTTGGAATTCATTAAAACTTTTACTTGCTTATAAAACCCTTAATAAGCATTAATCTCACCCTAAATTATGATCATCTAGCCTAGACCCCTGCTAGGCATTGTAAGGCATCCTCTTGGTGTGTGTTGGGTATGTGTTTTGGGTGGTTTTTGTGTCCTTTTTTTAGAGATTTCTAGCATGTGGTTTTCAATTTTGGCGGTTTTGTGGTGCATGGGTGGATTTGTGGCTTAGCCCGTGGTTTTTTAATTCTGGTTAAGGAATTAGAGTTGTAGTATAATCCGAGTCAATGGATCAAGGGTTTTGGATGCCACAAGACCCTATATATATTGCATTGTAAACAATGAAGTTTTAAGATGAAAAAAATAAGAATTAGAGGTGTGGCTTTAAACAAGTTGTTGGTTTTCCGGGTTTCAGTTTCCATGGTAAATGTCTGTGTATATTTGTGATTGCAATTGTGTTATTTTCTATTTTTTAAGAATTTGTATGTGTATTACATTACTGTAAAAGGTTTAAAACTTCTAGTGTGCACTATGGTCAAGGCACTAGAATAGATTATTAGTTGATACTCCATTTACATCTGCTTCATTTTTTGATGAGTTTTGTTCCATCTATTGTTTATTCTATTCTATGATGTTGCTATTGAATTTATATTGATTATGGAGGCACCACATGCTTGTGATTTGGTTCACTGCTACAAATTATTGGAAACAATGAAATGTTATACATAGGATCATTGTCATTATGTGTTTAAGCATGTATTTCGTATTTTCTATGGTCATGACATATTTGATTACAATCCACATGTAACATACTCAATGGTGAATGTAGTGGTAGGTGTGGTTGACATGGTTATTATGACTTCTCTAGATATTGTCTTGATTTATACTAGGGCACCTACAACCAAAACAAGCATGAATGCAAATGTTGTTAGTTCATAAATCAAATATGAGTGCATGGAAGTGGAACCAAACTCTAATTCAAACATGTATTGAGCTTGGCTTTGTAATTATACACATGCCTAAGTTGTAAAACATATAAAAAAACACAAGGTTGAAATTATGTCTTGACCATACCAAAGCCTTGGTATATATGCACACAAGGTTGAAATTATGTCTTGACCATACCAAAGCCTTGGTATATATGCACACAAGGTTGACATATGCAAGGTAACCCATGCAAAGCATATGTACATTGGAGAAATAAGCTACAAATGTTTTACCCACCACCTTGATTGACTGTCTTGTGATTTGACATAGTATATGCTTGGTGTTTGTGGTGCCATATGGCCATCCTTTACTAGGCATTCAACGTAAGAGTTATTATGGGAGGTGAATTCATGTGTTGGATTGTATTATTATCCCTACAATTTGATCCAATGGATGAGATCGGTTGTGGGGTTTTACATTGCATTTTCCCTACTCCGTCCTTGGCATTTTCACTTAGAATTTCATCCATCCCTTTGTTGATTTTTACCCCTCTAAATTATTTCATTGAGGCTAAGAATTATATATGCATGGTCCCTTTATGTTCGGATTGAAGGGTGCCAAGTGTCACTTTGCTTGTAAGTCTAAGAGCTTTGGTTGTATCCTCGATACCAATCTCTCCTCCATTTTATTTGCGAATTTTCAATCCCAAAAGGATTAGGATCAAACTCGGTGACATAACTTGATCTCACACATTTTTTTGAAGACAAGTTGAAGGCAATGTTGGTGGATTTCAAGATTGGAATTAATGGAAACGAAGTATCCCAAGTAGCCTGGTAGTGATGAAAAGAAGGTATGTCTAATGACCATTTAATATCCTTCATTATTTGTGTGTATTGCATGCCTGAAGTGAGAGTGGTAATGGGTGTTTCTTGTTTCTTCCTAACTATAACGTTCCCTAGCACAACTGAGGACCGTTACATGTGGAAATACTCAAAAAAATATTTTTTTTCTTCTAATTAATTTCATGTAACTCACCTGCTATGAATTACACACATATTTAACTATTTTATGATACAATTAATTAAATGCATCTACAACATGATAAAAATGACATGAATGTAGTTTAAATAAATCAACACAACAACATATAAATCATTCTTAAATACAGATTTAATGCACAACAAATAAACTCATAATGCAATACAAAAACAAGATAATAAAAAAATCATCTTTTAGAAATGATTGTGCAATTAGCTGCTTGGGAAGGACGGTCCACCCAACCATATAATTTTTGTTCTAAATATTAACAACAAGTGACCCCCAAGCTGAGGCTAGCAATCCACAAAAGAGGGTGTCCTCTCACTATCCACTCATAGCTCAAAAAAACACACAACCCACTAATATTCTCCTACAACTATCTTAATTTTCCACCAGCTCTCTTCCTTTTGACCTGCCCAACCCAAGGAATGTACCCTTTCACTACTCTCAATCCCTTGGGTGTCCCATTCATTTATTAGGGTCTCTCTGGCACAGGTAAATGCGAATATCCATGTTGGGAACTCAAGGGAGCTCACTGCTAGGAAAACTACCAAGAAAAATAACAACAATCACTTGTTATAGTGAAACTCATGCAGGATTTCACTCTCTAGGATTGACAACCTGAATATTCAATCTTATACTCCAAATACACTCTAGAATTCTCCCTCCATGGTTGCTCGAGTTCCAAGCTCTTCTTTTCTACTCTCTTTTTGTTGTTCAAACCAAAACATTGATTGTCTAAAATTGTTGTAACTTCCCATATGAATTTTTCTCTCTTTGGATACTTTCTTGACTTACACTCTTCCCCAAGATAATTGTACTCATCCCCCCTGCTTCCAATAACTATGGGATGTGACTTCTCACACCCACCCTCTTACATGCATTCAATGATTGGCTTGGGGACACTCAATCAGAAAATAGAAGTTTAATACATAATGATAATTAAATTCAAGAAGTGGGTTGAATTAATAGACATAGCTAATTTCCCCTTGAACCCCTCCTACACATTCTCTTAGACCCTCCCCTCTCTTGTGTATTAATCAACCCCCATCTCTATCCATATCCCCCAACAGTTTGCACCACATTTTATTATTAAAATCATAAATGTAATTTGCATATACATCGCTTGGTCGTAGCCACACATTATTTCTACATTAAACATTAATTAAAATGGGGATTATAATGGGGATATTCCCCCTCCCCTACATTTTTGCGTCATCCTCGGTGCACACTATGTCGATATACTTGCATATACAAATTTACATCACAATATTAAGAAATAAAATTATGCTATTTTACAACTCCAACAACAATTCCAACCAAAATCTCATGTTCCTCTCAACTTGTTGACCCAAGGAATGTACCCCCTTAATTGCTCTCAGTCCATTGGGCTATACCATTCATTTTTCAGAGCCCCAACATAGGTTGAGTAGGATTCTAAGATGTGGTTCTGGAATTCTAACTACTCAAAATGGAGTCTTGCATTTTTATATTACGTTTTCTTCAAAATTGTCAAAAATTTGTGGGTATTCCTCCCACATGTTTTATCTGTCCTCCCATGTTGTGTCTTCAAGACCGTAGAAGGTCCATTGAACCTTTACTAGCCCTACAGATTTGTTCCTGGGCACTTTAACTTTCCAGTCGAGGATGTGTACTTGTTCCACCTAGAAATTCCCTTCATGTTCCACCTGGATCACAGTCTAATCAATTATGTGGTTAGGTTCAGATAGATATTTCTTTAATAATGACATGTGAAATGCATCATGCACTCTCATGGATGCAGGCGATGTTATCATGTATCTAATTGGCCCTATATTTTCCAAGCTTTTAAAAGTTCCACGATATCTTGTTGCCAAATTTGTGCAGCTTCCTAATCTTCGTGAACTTCTCTTTTCCTTCACTTTTAAAAACACATGTTCACCCACTTTACAATCTCTAAAAACTTTGTTCTTGTCTGCATAAATTTTCTTCCTATCCTGGAAAACCTTTAAATTTTGTTTGATCTTCGTTATTTCCTCTTCCATTTCCTTCAACAAATCTAGCCTAAACACCTTCCATCTGTTGTGGAGTGTATTCCCCACCAACCTTCTAACCACTACCACCAATCTCACTTGCATCCACCAATCTCAAAGAGGTAAAATGTACGTATTTGAAGTAGGAGCATCGTTAGCGAGCATGCGGAGCAGGACCACTCAGCGGCTAGGAATATTTTCGGAATCTCAACGCTGGTAGTTACGGAAAATACTTTGAAGCACACCTGAACTCGGCGTTGGTAAATCTTTTGAAGCACGCTTGAATGATCACAAGCAAAGTGGGAGTTTCCACTCCTGTTCTGGAATGTGACTAAACTAAGATAGTCGTTATGTTAGGTTTTGGAGTAGACAAGTAGTCAGGGGGAACCCTAAGGACCCTCTGAGATAAATAGAGGTTTTGTACACCCAAATGAGGTTGTTGCAAGTTAGTAGGAGATTTCTGAATTTCAGTTGTTGTTTTGATTATAGTTGTAGCCACTTTTATTTTTGGATGAAGATAACAGAGGAAAATTGACCCAATGAATGGTGTGGACATTGTTTGCAATTCCCTGTTATTTTGTTTTTATGAATGAATGAATTTCATTACGAGTAGATGAAACTGTGAATGTTAGTATAAGTTACAATTGTTTCTCTTTTTTCGAATCGGTGCAAGGTGTGCACACAGAATGAAAGGAGTGTGTTGACGGGATCTGTTTCGGTTCCGAAGCTCAGAAGAGATAGCACGAAACTTTCCCTTTGAAAGGAGTGCAAAGTGACTGTTGTAAGGTGTGCACAGTCGTCCGCAAGAACTCAAACCTTGGGTAAGAATCTATTGCAAGGTGTGCACCGAGAAAAAGGAGAATGCTAAGAGGGAGAGAAGAATTTATTTTCAAGAAATCCTTTGGATCTGAGTTATTGAAAATCCCTGAAATGCGAGGAGTGTGTGGGAAGTCAAAACCTTCACGAAGGCCAAGCTCAGGAGGGATAGCACTTTTCAAAAGTGTAGTCGAGATCTGAGAGATGGACTTGCAGGAGCTTGAATCAATGGTAAAGACCTTTGAAGACTTAGAAAATATTCTAAGTCATAAGAAATCAGAAGCTCAAGAGGAGGAGCGACAGTGGTCGTTGGATGACAGCACAAATAATCAACAATCCTCTAATTAGAACAAGGTGCACGAGCTTTAACGCTTCACACACACAAAAGAGAGAACTCATCAAGTTTTAAGACTTGAGATTTTTGAACCCTGAAGAGTCAGAAAGCCGAAATGAAATCTCAATCATCCAATCATCCGAAGCAGACCTGATTTGTTAGATCGTCCGAAGTGAACCTCGGGTATTGGATCGGTGAAGTGAATCTGGGTCGTCAGATATCGTGAGCTCAGGAGGGAGCGAGTTTGAAACTTGAGATTCCAGAAGCACGAAGTGTCGGAGAGATGAAGCTATTCTGGACCGTTAGATCCAAAATATTACATGTCGGCGGGTCGTGAGATATAGAGGAAGGAAAAGGTAAAATGTTGAAACGCCCGAAGCCCAAAGAGCCGAAGAGTCGAGAGTCGTCGATCTGTAAGTGGACACTTGTCAGCAGATCGCAAGATCCAGGAAAATTGTAGTGGGGTTTCAGTTTGAGAACTAAAATCGCCAAATCCTGAATACTCGAAGTGAATCTGGACCGACAGATCTAGAGGAGATGTGGTGTGAATCCGTGGACTCAGGGTAAAGTCCCAAAGTGATTCACAGTCATAAGATCTAAGAGAGACGTGGCATAAATCCATGAACTTCAGGTAAAGACCCGAAGTAATCCTCGATCGTCAGATCAAGAGGACATGTGTCAGTGGATCACAGCCTTCAAATAAAATCCATTTGGAGAAGGGCGAAGTTTGAGATTTGAGATCACAGAAGTCCGAAGACCCGAAGGAGATATTGACCATTGATCAAGAGGAGGGCCACAAGACCATTGATCCGAGTTGAAAGGTAAAACACCCGAACTGAAGGTAGGATCATTGATTGTGAGGACAGTTGTTCGCAGATCTTTCGCTCCGGAAGATTGCCCTGTAAAGGAAACTGAGGTTTGAGATTCGAGAATTCCGAAGTCCGAAATTCCAAATCGACCACAGTCGTCGATCTAGGAGAAGGATATCTGAACCATTGATCCCAAGAAACAGATATTGGTCATCTGTTCGAAAGCACCGTCAAGATCATGAGATCGACGGTCATCTCTCATTTCGGGGACAGAAAGTACTCGACCTTTACGAGGTTGAGAATGGGCCGCAATCGCGCGTAGGCGTGAGGTCATTGCCCAAGGTCACATTTGAGGAGGGGGCGACAGAAAAGGTGCTAACGCCAACTCTGAGATTTTGCATAACACAAAAGGGAAGGTCGTAGGTATCGTGAAGCCTGCATAGGGAGCCGAGAGGACCTGTGTCTAATATAGAATGATACCAACAAGGTTTCAGTGGGTCATTCGACTCCAGAATCGAAGATCTTGTAGAAAGCAAAGGAGAAGAGACAAAATGACTCGAAGTTGCACTCTGTGTGTGACAAACAATCAACACAATGCCACTGAGGATATGAGAGGA
>JASDQU010204180.1:0-10738 GCA_032191745.1 Picea mariana
TTTATGGAGGAATTGGGAAAGAAGCAAGAGAATAGCAGGTTGTACTGTGATAGTGAGAGTGCCATTCATCTTGCAAAGAACTCAGCCTTCCATTCGAAGACTAAGCATATAAATTTGAGGTACCACTTCATGTGATCCGCCTTAGAAGATGGAAATTTGAAGTTGGAAAAGATACACACTAGCCAGAATTTTGCAGACATGTTAACAAAGGGAGTAACTAGGGAGAAAATTGAGTTCCTGCTCATTTTTAGTTGGTCTTCAAGAATGAAGATGAAGATGAGAAATTTGTCAGGTCCAAGAAGGTTCAGAGTCTAGCATATACACCAGTGGTGGAGTTGTTGAGATCAGTCTCCAAGTGGGAGATTGTTGGTTGTGGAGCCTGATTATCTTCATGATTCATAGGTCTTTTACTTTCAGTCATGTTTATACCCCATGAAGTATTTACACCCCAAAAGTATGTACACTCTTCCACACAGGGAAGTGCAGAGGGGGGGTACCCCCTCTGTAGGGTCCGAGGGGGATTTTCCTCCGGCTGGGGGGTCTGGGGGCAAGCGGGGGTTCGGGGGCAAAGCCCCCGAAGGAAAAATTGCCTTGTAAATGTATATTGTAATTTCATTGTAAATGTGGTCCGTTCATTATAAGGTCGCAAATCTAATGATAGAGATTATGTTAGGGTTTTTTGCCCTAGAAGCCAACCCTCTTTTATGAGGGAAATGTATTTGTGCTATGGTTGATGGTGAATATTGTATTCTGAGATAGGAGACTGTGAGAGAAAGAAGAGGAAGTTACAACGGGTTTGCTATAGGTTGTATCCCTTCATATGCTGGATAATAATAAAGGAAGGACCTGGCAATTTCTCTGGTGGACGTAGCCCACACTGGGTGAACCACGTAAATCTGTGTCTCTATTGTATTGTGTAACTTTTGTGTTTTGTTTCCACATTTGTTTTATTTTATTGCTCCATGGTCCTGTTTTTCTAACAATCATATGTTTAGAGATTGTCCTCACAGAAGTGACAAAGAGAGAGTTGTTCACAATTTTCAGTGAGCTGAAATAGTGGGGGACATGGGAAGAAATGTACCAAGGATCTATGCATCCTTGGACAACAAGAAAGAATATTATCGATCACATATGATTGAAGTGGATGGTATGATAAAAAACCAAACCATTACTATTTTAATTGACTCAGAATCTAGTCATAGTCATATAGATCCTGGGATGGTCGAAAGTTTGCAATTTCCAAGAAACAAGCATGAAAAATCTTGGTTGGTGTAGCTAGCTACTAGAGCCAAAAGAAAATTCAATGAGATGGTTAAGTCATGTCTTATGGACATGAATGGACTGAGCCCAAGGGCATATTTGCACATGTTCTCTTTAGTATCTTATGACTTCCTAATTGGTATGGATTGGTTAGATCAACACCATGCCATCTTACATTGTCGTAGCAAGACATTCACTTGTTTTTATGAGGAAGGGAATAATAGGACAATTACTTTCCGAAAAATATCAGCAATGCAGCTGCAGAAGTGTTACAGGAAGGGCTGCCAAATATTTGTAGCCCATATGGAGGAAGCATCGAAGGATAAGGTGCCAAATTTTGAGGATCATGCAGTCCCAGAAGATTTTGATGATGTGTTCAAGGAGGTATCAAGACTGCCTCCAAAGAGAGATATTGATTTCTCTATTAATTTGATGCCTGGAGAAGCTCCAATATCAAAGACTCTTTACAGGGTGAGTACACCAGAGCTGAAGGAGTTGCAAATGCATCTTGAAGAAATTATGAAGAAGGGGTATATATGCCCAAGTGTGTCACCTTGGGGTGCCCCGGTCTTGTTTTTGAAGAAGAAATATAGGACATTAATATTGTGCATTGATTTCAGACAATTGAATAAAGTGACTGTAAAGAACAAGTACCCTCTGCCAAGGATTGATGATCTCTTTGATCAATTGAAGGTTGCAAAGATATTTTCCAAGATAGATCTCAAGTCAGGATACCATTAGGTAAGGATTAAAGAGGAAGATATAAGCAAGACTGCCTTCAGGACAAGGTATGGTCATTATGAGTTCACAATGGTGCCATTTGGGTTGTCAAATTCACTAGTTGTTTTCATGTGCTTAATGAATGTTGTTTTCCGGGAATATTTAGACAAGTTTGTCATTTTTTTTCTGGGTGACATTCGTGTATATTCCAAGCCAAAAGAAGAGCATGAGCATCATTTGAGGATGGTGTTGCAAGTTATAAGAGAACATCAGTTGTATGCCAAATTGAGCAAGTTCTCATTTTATCAAAACAAAATTCACCACCTGGGGAATATCATTTCAAAGAATGGGATAACAGTGGACCTTGAAAAGATACAATCCATTAGAGAATGGTCAGCACCAAATAATGTGACAGAAGTCAGATCCTTGATGGGTCTAGTTGGATATTATAGAAGGCTCATTGCAGTGTTTTCAAGAATAGCTCACCCCATCACTTCCTTTCAAAGGAAGGGGAAGAAGTTTCAATGGACAAAAGAATGTGAAAAGAGTTTCCAACAATTGAAGAATTTGTTAATCAGTGCTCCAATTCTGAGGATCACAAATCCCAATGAAGACTTCATTGTATGCACAGATGCATGTAAAGAAGGAATGGGTGGAGTCCTCAGCCAAAATGGGTTTGTTGTATGTTATGAATCAAGGAAGTTGAAATATCATGAAAGGATCTATGCCACTCATGATTTGGAATTGGCATCCATAGTGCACGCTTTAAAGCAGTGGAGGCACTACCTCATGGGAAAGAAGTTTGAGCTAAGGACAAACCATAATGGTCTAAAATATTTGTTTGATCATCCTACTTTGAATGCTAGGCAGAGTAGATGGTTGGAATTCCTCTGTGAGTATGACTTTGATATCAAGCATATCAAAGGAAAGGAGAACAAAGTGGTTGACACACTCAGCAGGAGAGTGCATGAACTGCATGTTACAACCATTATCATGTTTCATACGGATCCTAAAAGCAAAATTTCTGAAGCTGCAAAAGTAGATTTGCAGTACCTGGAATTGGTAACAAAATTACAGCAAGGTAAAATGCAGCATAAAACTAAAGATTATGAATTGGGAATTGATGGAATCCTTCTGTACAGAAACAAAGTCTATGTATGAAACTCTTCTAAGTTGAGGAGTGTTATTTTAAAAGAAATGCATAATGTGCCTTATGCAGGACACCCAAGATATCATAAAACAATCTCGTCACTCAAAAGCCAATATTATTGGCTAGGCATGAAGAGGGAGATTGTTGATTTTATAGCCAAATGCTTGGAATGTCAAAAGGTAAAGGCTAAGCATAGGCACCCACTAGTTTTCTACAACCATTACCCATTCCTGACTAGAAAGGGGAAGTGGTAACAATGGATTTCATCACGGGATATCCTAGAACCAGCAAGAAGCATGATGCAATCATGGTAGTGGTGGACAAGCTTACTAAAACTGCCCATTTCATTCCTACAAAGACTACTCATAAAAAAACTAATGTTGTTGATATTTATATGAAGGAAGTAACACACTTGCATGACATACCCAAGAAAATTGTGTCTGACAGAGACCCAAAGTTTACATCAAAGTTCTGGATGGGGTTATTCAAAGGGTTCGGAATAAATATGAACTTCAACAAAGAATATCATCCTGAGTCAGATGGGAAAACATAAAGGGTGAACCAAGTGATAGAGGACATGCTAAGGATGTATGTGATGGACAAACCATCTAAATGGGAAGATTATCTACACTTGGTAGAATTTTCCTACAACAATAGGTATCAAGCATCACTGAAGATGAGACAGTTTGAAGCACATTATGGCAGAAATTGTAACACCCCAGTAAGATGGGACAACCCAGCTGATAGGGAAGTGGTTGGGCCAGAGTTTCTCAAGGAAATGGAAGAACAAATGATGAAGATTAAGCATAATTTGAAGGTTTCCCAAGACAGGCATAAAAGTTATGCTGATAAGAACAAAACTCATAGAGAATTTAAAGTAGGGGATCATGTATTCCTGAGAGTGAAGGCCAACAAAAGCTCCCTGAAGTTGGGAAATTGTTCAAAGCCGACAACTCAATATTGTGGGTCATTTGAAATCCTAGAGAGGATTGGTCCATTAGAATATAGGCTTTCATTTCCTGCATGCATGTCTATACATAATGTATTTCATGTGTCATTGCTTAAGAAATATGTACCTAATGCTAATCATGTTATTGATTGGAGTGTGATTCATGTGGAGTAGGAAAGAACTTTTTAGGTGCATCTGGTGCATAAAATGGACCATAAAATCAAGAAGATCTGTAATCGATCCATAGGTATTGTAAAAGCCCAGTGGACCTGGTACGGTCATGAGGACACAACACATGAGAATGAAGATGCTATGCGGGCAGAGTATTTGCATCTTTTTGAAGATTTTGGAAATCTTGTTGTTTTTGTGTAAGCAAGTTGCATTGAGGATAATGAAAAAGTAATGGGAGGGGATTGTAACAACCCAGGGCCGAGCCCCTGCTGAATTGTAATTGTTTTTATAGGATGGCGAGCCAAGTTTTTATAAGCTGAAGAATTATATGTTTATTAGGCCAGAGAGCCTATATGCTTAAGGTTAAGAACCTGATTTTTGTATATGTAAATGCACATATCATTAATAAAATTACACTGCTGTGTGTAGACCAACCACAAAGAAAGAGTATGGGGGACTAAGCTCCACTAGGTAGGGTAAGGGAGGGGGATAATTGTTTAGGCCTAGGGGCTAAGCTAGAGGGTTTACCTCTAAGGGAATAATATTTTATTATTATTTCCTAAAGGATAAGGGGACATGATCAGTGTTATCCTAAGTTCCTAGAAAGGGAACTCATGCAACGACAGGAAAACATGTTTCGACCTGGGCACATGCAGTTAAAGCTAGGAAATCCATCTCGTTGGGGATTTGCTTCTGAGGTGGGCGTTTCTCCCCATCCTTGCGTCAAGACCAGTTTCAATTTTCCTCACGACCTTTACGATTCTATCTAAGTATGTCACCCTTCCAGATTCATCCAGGGATTCATTCTTGCACGCGTACCTTTCCTCAGCCATGTTATGCCTTAACGGTTGTTATTTTTTCCATCACCTGAGCTATACTGAGCCTCGTTGTTGCAATCACCCTTACTCGAGTTGAATTAGAAACTGGGTTGAAGAAGCATGTTGTTAGTCTTGTGGTTTGAAGAGATGGGTTGTCAAGCCCATGGACTGAAGAAGCAGGTTGTCAGGACTGCAGGAAACTCTCTCTAGGTGAGAGATGTTTTTGGGGAAGTGTTTTCCCAGAGGGATTCCAACTACAGCTACAGTGCTCAGAGAATTCCTATCTGGCCTGTTGTTGAAGACCTGGAAGCGAAATGGGGCAACCGAAGGACTGTTGAGCAGAGAAGGGGCACACTTCTTGGGGTGCGATAGGCATGTGGGGAATGAGAGGCTGTATGATGTTAGTGTGAGCTAGCCCTTGGAGAGAATCCTTCTTGTTGATCTATGTAACCTTCCTGTTGTCCTTGCCTATCCTAGGAAGCCCATGTCTGGTGGATTTTAGTCCTAGCTCAGGGGTGACTCATGGTGAGCGTGATGAGAAACATGTTCTAACGCTGGAAGGTTCATGGAAGGTTTGCACATAGTTTGGTGGTCATTTATTGAAATATAAGTACCAAATCTTTGTTAATTGTATGTTGTGTAATTGTACATGTGTTATAACTTGATGAGTAAGGCCTGGATATATCAGCTATGCTATTTGTGTAGGATTACTATTATTTTCGCATTAATCTGTGTATGGTTAGAATATGTCATGTGTATGCATATATTGTCGGTATGTTTTAATGATTATTTTTGCATGAATAAGTGGCATGAATAGAACATTGTAACTATTAATTGTTTTAGATATGCATGCATATAAAGTCACAAAATGGTATTAGAGCTAAGATAGATGTCCAAGAAGTGGTGTTTCTCATCCTTTTGGTAGCTGGGGATGTCATAGTGATGGCTTGGCTTAGTATGCGTGATGTCGAGGCTTCATATCTTACATGTCTTTATAAATAAATAAAGGAATTATATCATATAAATTTTGGGGATTTTACATCTATTCTTATGTGACTCTAAGATTCTTAGTAGCCTCCTCGCTACTCATTAATTAGCTTTCATAGTTAAAAAAATAGGTGTAAATCCTTAGTTGTTTAGCTCATTCTTAATTATGATTAGTTTCTTTTAGCAGTTTTCTTCCTGTCTTTTTCAATTCATTATTTTTTCATTTTTTATTCTTTTTTGGTTTAAATCTATTTTTTCATTCACTTCATCGAGGACCTATCGAAAAAATACTAATTCACATGCAAATCAACGAATATCGAGTGTATAATCCATAAATTCTTAAAGGGAAAATTTTATTAATTAAAACATTCTAGTGTACCTTTCCATTGTACAAATGGTCCTTTTATATAACTATAAGTGACCATAACAACTATGTCAAAATTAGATATTATGTTCAAACCAAATGCATAACTATCTCCATAATTGTCTTGATAATATCCCCATGAATATTTCAACAAATATTCATCCCTAACTTCTCTCCTTTTCCCTCATCTTTGATTCACGTAAACTTATAAAATTAGTCTACATCATTACAAAGTCATCATTTCATTTATTCATTAGACATTGCAAGTAGGATTTATTCCTTCATACTCTCCCCTTAACAAATACTTGTGATCAGTCATTTCTCTTTTTCAATGGTTGTTTGTACTATCCTCATCTTATATGCGCTTTGTCTGTACTTATTTCTATCTTCATCTTCTGTCTTCTATGATCTTTTGTCTTCTTTGTTCTTCATTATGTACCTACAAAACATCAACATTGTTGAAGTCCATATAAAAAAGTTACTATCCACCATAATACATGGGTCGTCAGCCGATGTATTTGTCAGTTTTCTAGGAAACATTTTCTTGTACATGGTTTGTCAACCATTCTTCCATCACATGTCTTCATACATGTACCTTTTACTCGCCTTGCATCATCATCAGTCATCATCCTAGGTTTTCTTTGGCTTACATGTAACCATACTCTTAATGTATTTGCATTAGACTACCAAGGAACAAAAGACTTATTCACAGGCTCTTGTCCATGATTTCATCAATGCTACTACCATGGTTGGTATACTGGATCCTTTGAACCACTCTTCCTGTGGCTCTTACTACCATCTCACAAAATTTTCTTTCATAGTTATCTTTTACAAGTCCCTTTTTCATGACTTGCAATCTTCTTGGCTGTCTTAGACCAGTAAACTACACAAATCCCTTTTACATGAATTGTATTCTCCCTTTCATGTTTAACTAATCAAGTCCCCTTTTCATGCCTTGAAATCTCTCTCAATTCCTCAAATCTTCTACCAATCGTGGGCTGCCTCAAATCGACAACTCTTCCCATGGTTGAGATTCTCCTTCTAATATAACAAATTATGGGGGATATTACATGCCTCATTAGGCTTACATCAGGTAAATACAATCTCATATATATGTTCATCTTAGGATACTCTTTACAACATAAGACTGAGATGATGCAGGAGCATCCTACTTCCAAAACCTTGTACATTTGGTAGAGACCTAAGGGGCCTTTCATTTGCTAGGAATTTGGTTTCCTAAGTGCTTTTTATTGTATTTTCCTAAGTTTAATAGGAATTCTAGAAGGTTTGAAAGTGAGGATTAGATTTTAAATTTTTTCGAATTTGTGAGAACATGAGAGTTGAGATATATTAGGATAAAAGATCTCTTGAGGATTTTAGGATCCTAGAGTTAAGGCTTGTTAGAGGAGGATCCTTAGGGATTTGTTGAGAAATTAATGGATCTGAAACAAATTCCAATTCCAGTATCTTTTGTATAAAGGTTGTAAGCCTTGAAGGAAATTAGACAGGTGGCCAAACAAATGTAGATTAGGCCAAATAGAGTGTGGTCAATTAAGTGAGAAATTAGGCCAAGGAGGTGGCCATCCAGAGTGAGATTGGGAAAAGAGGGAGGAAAGAGACCTCTTGAACGTGTTTTAGGTAAGAGAAGGCATTGAAGCCTTATGTAATTTATGTACAGTAAGTGTGCATATGGTTAATTGAAGAAAAGGACACTCTGTTTCAAGTGTTTTCCAATAGATCTTTGTTCATTATGTGTGAAGAACCTCTATCATCATGAATGTTATGTCTCTGTGGAATTAGGTGTTGGAATCCTCTATAGATTTGTATAATGGTTAAATTGTAGACGTTAGGGTCTTGTTGCAGGATTTAAGTTTTGTTGTAGGCTCCAGGTTTAAGGCTAAGAGGAACCCTCATGGGGGTTTAAGGATGGGTATCCTCATACCAGAACGAAGGAAACAAATTGATGATAATTGATCACCATAGGATCGATGATCCTCATTCACCAATTATCAAACCCTTACGTGCATAATTTAAATGGATAGTCTATATCATGGAGAAGATACAAGAGTCGTTGGATCAAGGATTGTGGCAATTGTAACCATCAGATCATAGGTCAACAAAGAGGGAGTGTTTGAATCATAAGATCCCTATCACGAAGCATTATGACCATCGAATTGTGAGATCACTAGAGATGAGAGATTAGGTTGTTAAGAACCAAATACCGAATACAAAAATATCACAATACATTCACAGAGAAATATAGAAGAAACTACACTTTTATTATTATCAAACGCTTATGGTAGGGAAACACCATACAATGGATCCTATTATGGAATGGATCCTCTCAGATTCAATTGTATTTTCGAGGGGGCATCCTCCTATTGAGCTACCACTCCAAATACAAAACTTCTCTTCATATCCCATTACATTGTTTGAACCCCTTTATATAGTGATACCATCACCTAAGAAAATTCTAGAGGAGGAATTTTCTAGAAGCATAACCTTCTTAGAAGTCCTCTTAAATTTATTATATCTATACTAAGATATATAACTACCATAGTGGGCCTTATTTAATAATATAGGGGACCTATTCAACCTTACATCGAATGACCTCTACTACCTCTCTAGCTACCTAACATTCCATCCCCTTTATGAAAGCGTTGTCCTCAAATTTTGTTATGAGGGTGTACAACCATATAACAGGGTCCCATGGATAAATGTGGACCATAGTGTTGAAGTATACTAGAGAACGAGGGTCCCATGTAGAAATGAAATCCACCATGATGAAGTAGTCCAACTTCTGATGTAAACAGGGTCCCATGTCCAAGTGCTCAGGTGAACTCCATGTGGAATATATCAGAAACCAATAACCATCTGAAAATGATGCTACAAATACTGACACTTGTCATGTGGATCCAAACAAGAATATCCATCCACATAGTGAGAAAGGGTCATAGTTGAATTAGGAAGGAATAATACCACTGTAGAATATGCAGGTTCGACACTTGTAGTCATAATTGGCTCTTGATTTTTCATTTTGATGTTCTCTATAGAAGGTCTAGTAGAGTCATCAAATAAAATATGAAATTAGTTTTCATCCCATAATTGACAACTATCCATATACCAATCATCACAATCGTTCTCGTAATCATACCAATCATATCTTTCTTGATTATATTATGTCGAGATGTAAATCTCAATGATATCCATGTTATATCTCTCTTGGATCTCTTGAATTGCAAGAGTAAATTAACAAGAATAACAATCATGCTCAAAATCATTCCAAGCAATTTCTTCTCGAGCATATTCTGTCAGAATGGAAGGATAAATTTGAAGGTGTTCCCTTATTATATCACTGAGATATTTTAGAGACATTTAAAATGTTGTAGAGGTGTGCATCACATATCCATCGAAAAAACCTCATATAATATTCCATAAGAAAGCACTGAAAATACTCTATCTAATGGCACTAATATGGTAGCAATCTGAGCACCTTGTGAAAAGTTATGAACTTTGTAGTCCTGCCGCCGTCAAGAATACCCTAGAAAATGGTCGATTTTAAATCAACTATATCTTCACTTCTAATGCTTTGATTTGGGTGATTGTTTTTTTGAAATAAACCATTTTTTAAATAAGAACTTAGATATGTAATTTGTTTTTCCAAATTCATCTCTAGCTACGACATAAATCAGAAAAATGGGTAGCCTTCCATGGAAAAAACGTTGAAAAATTGTAGATTTTAAAATGCCGATAACTTTACTTCCTAGACTCCATTTCAGACAATTTGTTTTTTGAAATTGGTTGTTTTTCTAAGAGGAACCTAGATATAGAACCAGTTTCAGGAATAATTGCACACAAATCTATATAAATTGTCTGGAATGTAGCGACCCTTTTTTTCTTCTTCGAAAAATATGCAGGAAATAAAATAAAAAAAGTTGCCCACAATTCTTGCCAAGGAAAGTGCTATGATACCAATTGTTAAGAACCAAAGACTGAATACAAACGTATCACAATATATTCACATGGAAATATATAAGAAACCACACTTTTATTATTATCAAACCTTTATGGTAGGGCAACAACATACAATGGATCTTATTATGGAGGGGATCCACTCTTGTTCACTTGCCTCTTCGAGGGGGAATCCTCCGATTCAAATACCACTCCAAATACAAAACTTATCTTCATATCCCATTACATTGTTTGAATCCCTTTATATAGTGCTACCATCACCTAAGAACATTATAGAGGAGGAATCTTATAGAAACATAACCTTCTAAGAATTTCTCTTACATTTAATATATATATATATATATATA
>JASDQU010204180.1:10838-29696 GCA_032191745.1 Picea mariana
ATCAGTGGCGGAGAAGTAAAGCGTAAATCAAATTTGAACATGTATTAATTTCCAGGAGGGTGCATGCTATTAATCTGGACTATCGGTTTGTTTAATGATGTGTCAAGACAGAATTATCACGTGCAATGGAATTTTTTTAATGCACCATCTTATTGAAAGAAATGGAATGTAGATATTGATTATTGGTTAAGTCACGACCATTGATTAGGAGTCTCAAGGATTTATGAGTTAAGTGTCATTCAGCATAGCACTTGGATATACCCTTCGGTTGCATGGTAGAAATGTGTTCACAGCTAGGGGCTTGGGGAGAATATCCCATTAGCATCTTCTGGATAAGCTCATGGTTTGATTATTTAGTTATATGGAGAAAAGGTTAATATATTGATATATTAATATCTATTATACGCATGATTTCATTGTAATTACAGAGATAGTATAAAAGCAAATGGGAATCAAGAAGATTCAATCCTTGGACACCCCATTGTGGGTTAAATGAGTAGAAATCTAATTTAAGTTTCCATACTGTGAGTAAATATTGTGATAGGATATCAAAACGGTATCAAAGCGAGTTAAAATTCTCTTTGGAGGTGAAGCAAAGAAAGTTACATCATTTGAATGATTACAGGTAATTGGTGCAGAAAAGACATCACCAGAATGTCTAGAAAATTGAGGAGGTATGAGGTAGCAAATTTATTTGGCTAATAATAAATCTGAAATCTATATTTATAGGTACAATATTTTAGTTATGAAGTGGATGTAGAGGAATGTACAGAGAAGTACAATAGCGAGATGGTATGCTTTGAAGGAGAGACAAAGCAAGTGTTCTTTTGAGTGAAATTGATACATAGATATTGTACAAAGGATCTCGGATTCAATGAAATATGATAGGACGGAGCAGATGAATTGATTTAGAGGAATGAATAAAAAGGAGTGAAGTTCATGAGGAAATATTGAAAATTGATGTGATGTGTTTTTTCTAACTCTATTTTTGAGGTTGTTTGTAGGTTGAAGCAGACTAAATAAAATTGATAGCGGTAGAAAGCTAGGAGAGTTGTGACAGAGAATTGGTTTTGTTCTTGAATGCATGAGGAAGAGCATATGTGAGATCTTGAAAGATAAGTGTGGTAAAGAAACTTGAATAAATTCTAGGTGAATGTTGGAACAACAAAAGACAAGTGCATGTTCTCAAAGGGAAGTAGAAACTGTAGAATCCAAGAGGAGAAAATTTTCTCAAGAGGTTCTAGGAGGAAGAACCATAGGTACCAAAATTTTGAGCTCAAAGGGAGGATATCTTGATAAGGTATAATGCAGCAGTTATGAAGACTTGTTGAAAGAGATGCTTGAGTGCAGCCTACAAGTGGAATAGGTAAATTTCACAAAGGGGGGTTACGACAATTTCTACAGATGGTCATTGCATAGGTTCAGAGAGAAGCCACAAAAGAAGAGGAAAGGATGTAAATACAAATGGCATAAAGGGATAGATGAGTCAAGAGGAAATTGACAGAGATTTGGTTGAGTTAAGGGTGAAACTCAGTCACATAAGACAACTACTATAGAGGAAAGTGAAAGAGAGCCAGACACAAGGATGGAGCATGAAAAAGAGGGTCAAGTGGCTAGTAGTACAATTATTTGAGGAGAGGCTTAGGAAAATCTTGAGAAACCTAAAGCATAGGATGAATGCTTGGGTAGAGAAGGAAAAACTCAGAGGAGATGAGTTAATATTGAGGCCATTGATTGAAGGAAAATTTCACTATTGTGAACCAGAGAAAGGAGACATCCTTGGAGAGGATGATGTTGAGATGATACTTGTTGAGAGTCTCACATACTGTTTGGGGATTGGAGATGAGATACTTGAAGGAAGACTCATGAATTCTTTCAAGAGTTCAAATCAACATAAGGAGGTGTCGATAAAAGAATCAAAGGAGGCTGATAAGAGTTATATTTTTAAATCTTATATTTTGTGTGTGGTTGCAGGATTAGTAGGTGATAGATCACTTTAAGCTCTCATGGAGAAGAAGGAAGAAAAATAAATTTATTTTTACATCCCTGAGAGTGGACAAAGTGGGAATTTTGTTCTGAAAATGGAGGATGAGGCAACATTGTCTCATGAGGATAGCCAAGAGGAAGTCCATACACAATTTGTCAAAGAAAATGCTGACAGAAAGTTAGGGGGACTTGTTGCTGCAGAAAGCAAGGAGAAATTGGCTCATGGAGATAGACAAAAGGAAGCTTAAGAGAGGAATTTAGATGCAATGCTTACCAAATGGGATAAATATATTGAGTTGTTGGAAGAATTTTTAAGGAATTAGGATTCAGAAAAGGAAATTACAACCAATAAGAGGAAATGATCACAAACATCTAGTAGTGAAATGTATACAACACTTAAGGAAGTTGAATTGATTAACTTGGAATATGAGATGATATTTATAGAGGAATGATTGGATAAAGATACAAGTGATGAAGGTTGCAAAGGATTTGTAGGTTTGGAAGAGTAGATTGATGTGTCAATTAATAATAGCACAAGTGGAAATCAAAGTAGAAATCCTGAAGATATGGAAGAAAGTGAGATGCAACAGTCAATGGATAGCAACAACAACAACAAAATGCAGCAACACAACATCAAATTGCAGAGCATGTACCATCCAAAGGATATGTTGGACATTGAAATTGAAGAAATGGGGATGTTGATGGTGAAGATGTCTTAGAGAAGACATGAAGGAGCAAAGAAGATCTACATCAGCAGAGAAAATGGAGAATTGTAGACAACAATGATGCAACAGGACACCAAGGAAAGTAAGCAGCAATGTAAAGTTTGGGATCTAGGAGGATGTCAACATATGGAACTCATGATCAAGAGATCATGAATATTTTTGTTCCTTGGGAGTCTGATTCAGGAGCATCCTTATTCCAAAACCTTGTACATTTGGTAGATACCTAAGGGGTGTTTCATTTGCTAGGAAGTTGGTTTCCTAAGTGTGTTTTATTGTAATTTCCTAAGTTTAATAGGAATTCTAGAAGGTTTGAAAGTGAGGATTGGATTTTAAATGTTATTTAATGTGTGATAACATCAGAGTTGATATATTTTAGGATAAAATATCTCTTGAGGATTTGAGGATCCTATAGTTAAGACATGTTAGAGGAGGATCCTTAGGGATTTGTTGAGAAATTAATGGATCTAAAAAAAATTCCAGTTTTAGTATATTTTGTATAAATATTGTAACCCTTGAAGGAAATTGGAGAGGTGGAACAATGAATATAGATTAGTCAAAAAGAGTGTGGCCAATTAAGTGAGAAATTAGGCCAAGGAGATGGCCATCCAGAGTGAGATCAGTCCAAGAGAGAGGAAAGAGACCTATTGAATGTAATTTAGGTCTGAGAAGGCATTGAAGCCTTATGTAAATTCATGTATAGTAAGTGTGCATATGGTTAATTGAAGAAAAAGACACTCTGTTTCAAGTATTTTCCAAGAAATATCTGTTCATTATGTGTGAAGAACCTCTGTCCTCATGAATGTTATGGCTCTGTGGAATTAGGTGTTGGAAGCCTCTATAGATCCGTGTAATGGTTAAACTGTGGACCTTAGGGTTTTGTTGTAGGATTTAAGTTTTGTTGTAGGTTCCAGGTTTAAGGCCACAAGGAACCCTCAGGGGGATTTACGGTTGGGTCTCCTTGAACTAGAACAAAGGAAACAAATTGATGATAATTGATCACCATATGATCGATGATCCTCATTTACCAATTATCAAACCCTTACACATAGAAGTTCATTGGATAGTCTATATCATGGAGAAGATACAGGAACCATCAGATCAAGGATCGTGGCAATCGTAACCATCACATCATAGGTCAACAAAGAAGGAGTGTTTGAATCGTCAGATCCATATAAAGAATCATTGTAACTGTCGGATCACAAGATTAGTGAAGAGGAGAAAACATGTCCTTTAGAAAATCCTAGAAGATTATTGACCGTCATATCTGGAGACAAGTTAGTGAGTGTCATTCGATGTATTTGAAAAGCCACAGAGTAATCCAAAACCTTTGGGTAAACCCTTGATTAAATCCCAACCCTGGATCGAGAGCAAAGAAGAGTTATATGATGAGAAGATTTGGCTGTCCGTCAAAATGGATATCAATGGTGGAGAAGTAAAGATCAAATCAAAGTTGCATGGGTATTAATTTACAAGAGGGTGCACGCTATTAATATAGACCATCGGTTGGTTTAGTGATGTGACCAGCCAGGATTGACACACGCACTGGAATTTTGTTAACACACCACCTTGTTGGAATGAAAAGACCGTAGATCTCGATGATTGGTTAAGTCATGATCATTGATTAGGAGGATCAAGGAGTTATTATTAAAGTGCCATTTGGGTTATCACTTGGATATACCCTTTGGTTGCATGGTAGAAAGGTGTTCACAACTGGGGGCTTGGGGTGAATATCCCATTAGCACCTTTTGGATAAGCTCATGGTTCGAGTCTTTAGTTATATGGCCAAAAGGTTAAGAGCTTGAGAACTTAAGATCTATTATATGTATGATTTCATTGTATTTACGGAGATAGTATAGAAGCAAATGGGAATCAAGAATATTCGATCCTTGGACACCCGATTATGGGTTAAATGAGCAACAATCTAATTTAAGTTTTCATATTGTGGGTAAATCCTGGGATAGGCTATCACAATACCATCATTAAACATTATTCAAGGACCATTAAACTTCTTAGGGATGTCTTTTCCATGGATTTATGACATATGCATCAACACACAATACTTACCTTTATTTCATTCCTTACTTCTTGCTTCTACTTGGTGTCTCCATATTCCTTTTCTTGCACTTTTATTTTGTTTCTTCATTACTCTTTCCATTTTCTTATGCCATTTTCTTCATTGCTTCATCTTTTTCTCTCATTTCCTCTTTTCTCTGCAATATTCCTTTGCATTTTTCTTCTTCTGTTCATGTTTATGAGTCCTTCATCTTCCTTATTTTTGTGTAATTTTCCTTATACTAATCCCTTCATTTCTTTATCCATGTTATTTCTCAATATCTTAATTTGATTCAATTTGTTCACCTTCTTCCTCAACAAGTCTTTCTCACCTTGCTAGATACCTCACCTAGGTTGTTTCTTTCTCTGAACCTGATATTTTGGTATTTATGGTCCTTATTCACCTTGGACCTCATCTCTAATAATTTATCTCCTCCTCACTCTTCACTTCAATAGGTGTAGGGATTGTTCTTGCCACCAAATTCATTTTTTCCTTGTCATCTTATTTTTCATGAATTCAACATCATCTTCTCTCTTCATCGATCTTCTTTCCATTTTCATCGTATTTCATCATTGATCATATTATTGCATAATTCTATTGGAACCTCTGGTTTTGATGTTTCATCACACTTCTCCTAGAATCAGTCATTTGGGTGGTCGACCAACAACTATAAATAGTCATTCGAGCGATCGACTGGAAGTACACATTAGTCATTCAAGTAGTCGACAAGCCTGTTAGTCGGATAATTGACCAATAGTCTAAGGAAATTAGTCAATGGATCAAACAATCGAACAATTGACTACACATTGGACACATGGACAGTCGAGTCGAGTCATTTTGACAAACTAAGTATATAATATTGTGGATTTGATGGAGTCAACTCTAACCATCGATGGTTGTTTATGGACATGATCTTCTCAATTCCAAGGAACTTGGTTAGATCTTGAGGATATAAATAGAAAACCTGATGGGTCATTATGGTATGTGAATAATGTACAATGGTGTGCATGTTCAATATGCATTTGTGATGTGATAATTGATTCCAACATAGTGGGGGACTATGGTGAGTAGAGATGTGATATTTGATGAGGACATGAGATATTCTAGATCATAGGATTCTCCTTCAAGGATTGAGGAGAATTTACAGGTTGTTTCTCTAGTGACTAATTCAGAGACTCGAGATGGATCATATTAAAATATTCAATATGAGTTAGATGTAGAGGTATTTGAGGTAATATTGAGTCTGGATATGCGCTCACCTACTCTAGATTGTAGAAGGTTGAGATGGGTCACTTAGACATTACAATATGCATGGTGAGATATCATTGAGTCATGTTCAAGTTCATCCACAGACACTATGATTGTATCTCATATGGATGAGGATGTGAGATATTTCAGTTCATGGTGTTATCCTTTAGTGATCTAGGAGAATGTGAAGTTTTTTGTTCCAAATTCAAAAGGTTGAGAGCCGTAGGAGTGCCCAGATCTACAAGGAGGGAAATATGTGCTAGCCATATAGAATTGGTTTCTTTAATCCATGAAACTTCTATTTGTATAGAGGAGGATAGGTGTGATGATGATATTGAATTCACTCATGAGACTTATAGTTTTTCATTAGAGAGGTAAGATACATTGATGGAGTATGTTGTTGAGATTGGCTCAAGAATTGTAGTTAATGGGAATAGTATAGAGTATAGAGACATGGATTCTATATTCACTCAATGAGAGGTATTTTCCCTTCATGTTACTCTTACTTTAGAATTCTCTTAGAATGAGGGAGCTAACCTAGTTTAGGTTAGTTCAATTGCAAAGGGATTTTAGGTACATAAGAGGGATTCTCATGTCAACATGTTGATGATTACCTAACATAGTTTGATGACTATACCATGAGCATTGCATTCTGGGATAAACTCGATGTTATATGGAGATATGGTTATCTTCGTAAGATGTCTTGGATAGTTCATGATGTGGTGTCCATTTATGTTGACCCATGATGCTAACTTGGACAATGATGGGGTTTATTAGGTTTATTTTTCTCCAAGGAGATATTCCTTCATTTTCATCGATGGTCATTATTCATTAGATGATCAAGATGTTGTGGTAGCATGGTCAAAAACTTTGTTGCAGACGACAATAGTTAATTTTAGGATCGTAGCTAGTGCTAATTCGTAGATATTGGGTTTGGTGTAGTTGCAGAGGGAGTGAATAGATGTTGGTGTAAACACTTTCCTCTTAAAGAGGGAGCGTTATATTTTTTGGTTACTATGAAAGTATTTACACCATGTTTGTGGTTTCTTCATGACATTCAAGGTACATGGTGTATGTTCAACCCCTCGATGGTTCAATATGGATTGTAGCATGAGATATGGTATGTGGTATATATGTATAATTGAGATAACTTTCTCAACATATGCTAGACCTTTAGTTTATTTCCTACTTGACATTCTTCCCTTAGGTGTTGGATATATCTTTATATTTTGGCTGACACCCTTCATTGGGGCCTTAAGGAGGAGCCACTTGTTTGGAGAGAACCCTACAAAGGATGTGGAATATTATACATCATGGAGGAGGGATTCAATCCCTAGTTGGAATGTGGAAGCTTTGTTTCCTATTTGGGGGATTGGATATGGCTTTGGGATGCTTGGGGCTTTGAAATTGTTCTTATGGGGGATAGCTAACCTAGTGGAGTACACTTTTTTGGAAGAGTAGATAGAGTCCATAGAGCCTCATGAAAAAGTATTATGGACTTTCCTTGTGTGGCTACATCACCTTGGAGTCATTATTGTGCATGACATCACCATTGGAGCATGAAACATTTAATCTAGAGGGGACATCTAACGTGTGTGTCCTACAAGGGATCATATAGGTTGCTTGTAAGGGATTACACCCACATATTGATGTTTTCCTCCCTTACCTCTCATATAAATAGAGGAAGGAGAGATTATTTCCATTCAATCATCATTTGCATATTTCTCTTTGTATTGTTCTTCGTGTAGAGATTCACTAGGGTTCATGAGCTCCTGAGGAAACCCTAAGAGAAGCTATAGAACAAAAAGAGGACATATTGGTTTGGATTTTTCTAATATGAATAGGGTTTTGTATTATGGATAAGTTGGAGATGATGATCAAACATATCCATTCAATGACTTGTATTAATTTTTGTGATGAAACATGATCAAGAGAAGAGAGTACATATGTCCTCTTTGTCTCTCTTAATCCTTCACTTGTATTCTCTCTCTACTGAGGTGTTAGGGTTTCTTGGTCTTCTTGGATTTTCTTGGATCATATTGGAGTTATAGGGTTAGGATTTATCCCTTCGATGTGTTTTGAGAGAAAATCCTAGGGTGGATTTATTAAGAAGAATAGAAGAGGACACATTGCCTTGGAGGTTGTGTTGAAGAGAATATCGCACTTGGTTATTCTTGGTTGAGTTATAACTTGATGATTTATGCTAGCTAAGATTTTTTGGATAGTTATATTTTTTGTACTATCCTTGAGAGAATGCCATGGTATGTACTTGTACTTCATCTTGAGCTTGTATATAAAATTTCCACTTGCCAATATTTTATTTCATTTTTGGATTTGAACTTTAGCTATATATGTTCTTTATGTTTTATTATTTATATTAATTGATGTCTTCTTGGTTAGACATAAGTAAAAGGGAAAAATGTTAAGTGATTTGACATCTAAGGAAGAGTATAAGGGCATGTTTTTCCTATTGTTATATCACTATAATCAGTATTGTAAAAGTGCACTTTTTAGATCTGATTATTGGTTGATAAGTTTTCATAGAAGGCTCTAAAACTTATGTCTTTGTTTGGTATCATTTCTCCTTGAATTGATAGGACATTTGGGGCTATTTAAAGTGAATTATTGTGATTTTTCTATTGTTATTTATACTCTAATTTACATTAGTGCTAAAGGTTGAAAATTCTAGGGCTATAACCCAATGAACTTTCTAAGAAGAAGGTGAAATTCCAATTTTGGATTAATTGCCCGAGTTCCTAAAATTTCTATATATAGTGCAATAGGGGAAAGAGTTGTAACCTTTTAGTGGTACCCCAAGTAAATATAATAATAATAACAAGAATATATTATATTATTGTTTTCATTAATAATAATAATACCTAATTCAAAGTTATAAACTAACATTCCCCCATAAAAATGACTTAGGGGTAAGTAAGAAGCATGATATTTCATGTTTAATGACAACATCCTATATCATATGTAACCAAAGATGACATGCAAATAAGGGGTCACTTTGAGAAACATTTCACATACTATTCGATGTCAAAATAGGACCACTTTGAACTCTGTTCACTAAGGTGATAGTTTTATCCTCTTGTCACAAAAGTTAAAAGGATTTAATTTGTCATGCATGAATCATTTGATCATCTATCAATCAAGGTGACAATTTTATAATCTTCTCAAAAAGGTTAGTAGTGTTTGATTTGTTGGTTAGGAATCATTTTGTCCTCTTTCCATTGAGGTGATAGCTCTATCGAAGTCTCCATTGAGGTGATAGTTCTATGCTCAAGTCACAATGGTTATCATATTTAACTTCAAATCTTGTCCTATAGTGGCCGTGATTTCAATGTGAATTCTAAGAATAGACAAATATTTTCCCACTCTAACAAATAGTCTAAAGATTTGTTTTCAATAGAATTAATCAAAAAAATATTAATACACTTCTTTTGAACAATATCTTGAATTTGTTTCGCAATTTTAAGTAGTCACTTTACTCTTGACAGAATAGTATTCCTACTATAAGAGTAATAATGTAGTTCATTTTCTTCTTAACATAACAGTAACTCATATTGTTTTCCACTATTCGAGTAATAATGTTGTGTATTTTCTCTCTATATTGTTGTACTTTGAATCTTAATTCTAATGTATTTTTGGCAAGAAGTATTATTGTTGTACTTTGAATTTTAACTTTATTGTATTTTTGACAGGAACCACACTAATGAAAGTGTATTTTTTATTTTTGAAGAATGTTTTCAATTTGGATTTTCCATTTAAAAAGAGATCTTTTTTTTTATTTTGAATTTGTTACGTTTTTGAATAAAACACATGTTCCTAACCATTAAGCCTACTCATATTATATTAAACAAAATAATATATAACCAAAAAAATTTGTACTAAAAATAAACTAATAAGAAAAAAAAAAAATATTTAACATGTAATATTGCAATGACTTACTCATGTTGGCTTTCTATTCGAATGCATTAATCTTTGTAACCTTCTTAAACTACTTATTGGCCAGCACCAGCCTTGGCATAAAAAGTAAGAACTACCCGCCTCATGACGTAAACAAACTTTAATGAACCACAGTTGATCGCATCATAAAGACGTGCCGAATTTAGTAACCAAAAAATTTACGTTGCGGGGATAGCTCAGTTGGGAGAGCGTCAGACTGAAGATCTGAAGGTCGCGTGTTCGATCCACGCTCACCGCAACAGTATTACTTTTGCATGGAGATTCAGGGCTATAGGTGGATTCGTGGCACAAACTTGGCTTACTCCAGATCAGAAGACTGCGTGTTCGATTCAGGTCGGGTTCACATTATTTTTTCATGTATAAAACCCTGCTGGTTCCTGGATATTTCGATGAGGGATGGAACAAACGCAATATCAAAGGACTCGCCAAGGGAATTATACCTTCCTTAATAAATTTGTATACACATAAACACAAGAAATTTCCAATAAAACTGTCCACGGGTTTGCAGAAACCCGCACTTTGTCTGGTGTCCACGCAAGTTGCCACGGGGCAATCCTGTTGGTCCAGCTGGCTGTTAATGATCTATCAAACTGGCGTTTAGCTGTGCATTCTCTCATGGTGGGGTATTGCTTTTGGACGTCTGCATCCTTCATCTTCGTAATTTTTCATAATAAATTGGGAAATTGATATGCGTACATTTTTTTCCTTTAAACAGTAAGGGGGGAGATCTGTATTAATAAAAAAATACAACAAAATGTTGGAAATAGTAAATAGTAATTACAAGTAGTTCAATGATTCGTTAGTATGTAAATACAAATTTACAAGTTTACTCAAACTCGGTTTTGTTACTAGGCAAATAGGGGAGTTATTTAATGAAGTCGATTTTAATATTTTTCGAGTCCAGTTAAGTAGATAAAAGTTAGTCGTAAAGTAGATAGAAGTTAGTCGTATTTATTAACGTTTTTAATGTTGAGTAAGTTTTACTTCTACAAGAAGTCACAGTCTTATCTATATATCTCTAAGTCTGTAGGAAGTCGATATGTAGATGAATAGAGAGAACAATCAATAGGAAGAGCAGCGACAACTAGAGGTAGTCCAAGAAGTATGAGACCTCAAGCTCTGTGTGTGTGTTCTATAAGTTGCCAAAGTTTTTTAGAAGTCGTTGGAGCCGAAGATCATCTTAGTGATTGTATTATGTATTAGCGTGCAACACCAAAGTTTATTTTATTATCAAGTATTTTGTGTGTTCACAATTTCATGTGTATTTCTGAGTTTATGTGCTAAGCATAGCATTGTGTTGTTCTGCATCTATAAATCATTTCATTAAGTGTTGTATCACAGCGCACAGAAAATCGTGCACTCTATGCACTACGCTGTAAGACCTAAGATTTCAGTGACGAAATTTGTGGCGCATAGTGTTTGTAACTGCGCTACGCAGAGTTTTCTTGCGCGTTGCAGATAAAGGATCTAGTATCAGAGCAGGTTGATCAAGAACAGGGTGATCAAACTAGGTTTTATCAGAGCAAGTTTATGAGAGCATCAACTGTATTGTAAGGTGAAATATGGCTTCTACTTCAGATCTGCAACCTCCCACTTTTATAGGAAAAAATTATGAGTTATGGTCCTTGACCATGAAGACGTTATTTTAGGGTTAAGATGTATGGGAGATAGTCAAGAATGGCTATGTGGAACCATCAGATCAAGCAACATACAATGCCCTCACACAAGCTAGGAATAATGCTTTCAAAGATCAAAGAAAGAATCATGATGGAAAGACGATGTTTTACATACATCAAGCCATGCATGACGGTGATGAGAGCATACTTCCAAGAGTTGCATCAACAAAGCAAGCCAATGAGGCATCAGACATATTACAAACCTCTTATCAAGGTATGGACAAAGTTAAGACTTCAAAACTACAAATTATTAGAAGAGATTTTGAAACTCTGTCAATGAAAGATTCAGACTCAATAGATTCTTTTTATACCCATGTCATTGGCTTAATAAATCAAATTAAGTCTCATGGTGAAACCATAGAAGATGGAAAGGTTGTTGAGAAGGTACTTAGGAGTCTTCTTCCTAAATTTGATACCTTTGTTGTGACTCTGGAAAAGAACAAAGATTAGAGTCAGTTTAGTCTAGATGAAATGCAAGCCTCCCTCATTAATCATGAACACATATTAAATAGGTCAAACATGTCATTAGAAAATGGATTTTATGCGTAGTCGTCTATAAGTTGTGGAAGAGGAAGTGGCAGAGATAAATCTATAGGCAGAGGAAGAAGTTTTGTCAGAGGTGGACGTAGTAGCAGTCCTGGAAATATTGGTGGAACAGGACATAGTCAAAATACCAGGCAACCAAGTGGCCAAAGAACTGGTAAATCAAATTTTTAGTGCCATTACTGTAAAAAGTATGGACATTATGCATATGAATGCAGGAAGAGACAGTATAATCAAAACAAACAAGGTCAATATCATTCAAACAGTGCAAACAATGCCTCTGGTCCTATGTTTATGGTGCGTGTTGAAGCAATTCCTATAGTTTCCCTAGTTGAATGCAATGTTTCTCAAGAAAGTCCTTGTGATATATAGTATCTAGATTCAGGTTGCAGTACCCACATGACAAAAAACATAGAATCGTTTTCTAGTTTGGATAAGTCATTCCAAACCAAGAAAAAAGTCCAATCTAAAGTGCAAGATGCTTCCTAGCTATGACATTTCAGATTTGGACATTTGAGCTTTGGAGGTTGAAACTGCTACATACAAGGATATGGTGAAAGGCTTATCACTGATTGAAAAACCAGAAAGAATATGTGAAGTATGAATTTTTGGAAATAAACATAGAGAATCATTTTGAGTTGGAAAGTCATATAGAGAAAAATCTCCATTATAAATAGTACATTTAGACATTTGTGGACTAATGCAAACAGCATCCATAGGAGGCAACACCTATTTTATGACATTAATTGATAATTTCTCAATAAAGACATGGATTTATTTCTTAAAACATAAATATGATGCATTGGGTTGTTTTCAACAATTTAAATCACTTCTGAAAAAGCATAGTGGTTGTTAAACTAATAGAGGAGGAAAATATATTTCAAGAGAGTTTAAGAACTTTTGCAAAGTTCATGGAATCTACAAGCAATTTACCACACGGTATACACCACGATAGAATGGCGTCGCAGAAACAAAGAACATAACCATCATGGAGATAGTGTGCAATATGTTGGAAGCCAAACATTTATCAAATGAGTATTGGGTTGAAGCAGTAGCAGCTGTAGTATACATCATGAATAGTTGTGTGACAAAGAGTGTGAGAAACAGAGTTCCTCAAGAACCCTGTACATGTATGAAGCATAATGTGACACACTTAAAAGTTTTTGGTTGTGCCCCATACACACATATTCCAAATGAGCTGAGAAATAAGTTGGACAACAAAGGACATAAATGTATATTTGTTGGGTATTCTCATGACACAAAAGGTTACAAGTTGTATGACCCTGTCGCAAGAAAATTCACAACCAACCATGATGTTCAGTTTATGGAAAATGAAGCATGGGATAGAAGCATATCAAAGACAGTTAGAATTATTGATGCTATTAAGGATGATGACACAGAAGATTACTATAGCGGGGAAACCCCAGTATGGACTGCACTAGGGTTCAACATGTAGGTAGATCAAAACCTTCCAAAAGTCTCCTACCTTTCTAACTACCCCGGACATACCCCAGACTCATGCATAAAATAAAAATTAAGACGGATCATGTAACTGTACCTTTTACTCTGCGTTTGGTGTCGATCCTCTCACGCTTGATAGTTTCGTTGATTGTGAGCCTCCTTCTAAGGCTGACCTGCATTCACAAACAGATAAATAGGAAACTACAAATGTGCATCTTATATATAAATCATGGGTTAGATGTTAGAATAAAGAATAAACCAAATGAAGACAGTTGACACATCATAATTCAGGACAGGAAAAGTATTTCTTTTATTGATATCACAATGTTCACTTACAACAAGTTCGACGATTGCTCCACGAACTTGGTCCAGGATCCTCTTCACCAAGATCCAAGTGCACCTCCGCGTATCTTTCTCCTCTCAACCTTCTCTTTGGGAAATGGAATGGTCTTATAATGGAGGAAAAAGGGAAAAATGGGGAATTCTGATGCAATTCTCTCAACAAGGCTGCAAATGCTTGGGGCAATGAGGGGATGTGAAACGGGTAGAGTTTCACTATTATTATGCTTGGCTTTGGAATAACACCCCAACACCTCCTTTTATATGACAAAAGTATGGTTATTCGATTGGGTGACGAGCTATAGGTGGTGGATCAGTTGGGAAACTACCCAATAGCCCGTAATCTCAACAAATTCCTTGCAACTTTTTAATTTTTGCAACTTTTACATGTATATGTGGGTTGTAATGGTGCATCTAGCATACGTATGTGGGTTTTAGTGGTGCATCAAGTGTATGTATGCGGGCAGTAGTGGTGTAGGGTGCGTACATCTTCAAAAATAGTGTTTTTAAGAAGAGCAACTCAGTGATGGCTTGGAAAAAATAACAAGTAAGATAGCTTGATGCCAGGTATGCATGTGTGGAGAAATTTAGGGTTATAACATATGCCCCCTAATGTGTGCAGTTAGAAGAGCATCTAATGGCTGAAATAAATTACAAAATTTTCACCAATGTACGAAGCGAGTGAGCCTGGGACCAGAGTTCGGGAGGTGCCATCTACAAAAATAACAACTATCTCTCTGAGGCAGGCATACCCATGCTCGGGATGAAATAAATCATGGTTGCCAATCAAATACATTGCAGATCCATGTCATATAACCATATAAAGTGTAGCCATGAGAAATACACAGTGGATCTACATGTCAAAATCAAAGATACACATGTATAGTATCCATGTTCAAGAAGTAAATGATGTCTGATGGCTGGAGATGTGACCTTCAGAGCTCGAGAAACAACTTCAATATCTTCAAAACTTGGGTAGGAGTGTAATGTGAGTGTACGACTTCACTACCCAGAGGTCTTCTATGTCTTGTCGGGAACAGACAAGAGGATCTCGGTGACCAGGAAGATAATTTCATTGATTTCGAACAAGGACTTGATTGGAATTTTGGGATGGCCAGAGATGAGGTCAAGAGAGAAACTACAGAAAGGCCAACTCAGGCTGGGTGAAACTTCCCTTAGACAAGAGCACAAAATGTGATCAGACTCAGGCAACATGAGATTGACATAATTTCACGATGCAGGGGGCAACACAAACTCTCCATGTGTTTGGAAGAATAACCGAATGGAGGAGAACATAGCTCTATGTAGCAAGAAAAACTTTCTAAGGTCATATTAAATCCCAAAGCTTGACGAACAAACGAAAGGATGTGCTTTGTCCAAGGGAGACTCATTGTGCTGCCAGAAAATAATATATATTTCCCATCCTCTTTTTGCGGTATTTTTTGATTTTTTGTCTTTTTCAAATATTTTTAAAGAGATTGAAAAAGAATAAAAAATTGTTACATTACAAATGAGGAACGAGTGTCACAAGAATATTAGTTCCAAGCACAAGGACCATACTAATGCTCATAGCAAGGAGACATGTGCGAGAAAAGGATACTTGGAGAAAATTCCTCCATGGGTCAAGGTGTCAGGTCGTAGAGAAAAAGTGATACAAGGCTTGCGTATAAGACATGCTTCAAAGGTTAGTTGAGAGCAACATGGAGCTGACATTATGCCAAGACGCGGATATGCAAATGCGATTAGCATGACATGATGAAACCCCCTTTGATGTCTTTTTCATGAGCCCAGAGAAGGTAATATCGATGGTTTTTTCACATTTAGAGGGTCTGAAAAAACGTAAAAGAAGACTCCACTGGGGTACCTTTTTCGAAAATAGTCTAGTCGGTTTGAAAAATGGGTAAACTATCACCGAAAAGACATCTATTCAGAGCCATTTTAACGAGTGTGACACAGACAAGATCACTCAGCAATCTTCTCTATTTTAAGGAGTCTAAAAGGAGCTTAACTATGGACTCCGTATAGTATGTTCTTCTGGACCAATTAACGAGTGTGAAGGAACAAGGTCACTCGGCGATATTTTCAATTTTAAGGACTCTGAAAAGAGCTTAACTATGGACTCCGTAAGGGATGTTCTTCTAGATCAATTTAACAAGTGCGAAGGAACAAGGTCATTCGACAATCTTTTCAATTTTAGAGAGTCTGAAAAAGATTAACTATGAACTCCGTGGGGGTTCTTTTTTCGTAAATTTAGTCCCTTAGGCCTGATAAAGAGTTAAAATTATACCCGAGAATACTCTTCTAGCGAACCGAATCTCCTAGAGTATACCTTTGTTCGTAAAATTGGCCATCTGGACCGAAAAAGGGGTAAACTACTACTAGACAGACGTGCCTTCAAATTTTAGTTTGGCAAGCGTGAAGGACAACAAGATTGCTCGATAATAGTTTCATGTTTAGAGAGTCTGAAAAGGTCTTAAATAAGACTCCAAGAGGTTACTTTTCTCAGTTAATCCAGCCAATATTGAAAAGCATAAATGTAGCCTCGTCGGATGTTTCTTTTGGATTTCAATGCGAGCTTGAAAGTCAACAAAGTATGCTCATTTTTTGGGAGTCCTAAGGGTGAGGCCAAGAGTGATGACATATCAGATGTATGAGGCTCAATATGGTAATCAGGACATGACTAACAAGGACTCCCGAGCCTAAAGTCATTAACGATGACATGGACGCCAAAATGCAACAAGGATCTACCTAGGGAATCCATGTAAAGGTAGCCTCTACCACCTAATTACGACACTTCTAAAGCAACAATGATGGTTCTGTGTCGCAGTTCGGTGGGGTGATCCTATGGAAAAGAGGAAAAGACAACGAGATGTAGAAAGTGGAGGTGGAATCCTAACTTATATGTAAAAAGTTGGAAAAATGACTTTTTACCAAAGAACTTTTAAAAGTGGCCCATCTCCCAAAAATTTACCAAACCTAAAATCAAAGTGTGTCGTAACATCCAATATGAATATCAAGAACCACACTAAACGATTTTCAAGCCATAAAAAATGACAAAAGGGTTTAAAAAAGTGGCAAAAAAGGCCAAAAAAATCTATAAATAGAAGATGACAACTCATTTTCACCATTGCAAATTGAGAATTAACCAAAAAGCGAAAAATACCCCTTTGCTAAAAGAGTTGATTCTGGGAGCTTCAGAGGACGAAACAAACTTCTGCTCAGACCAAGTAAGTACAAATTCACCCCCCTTGCATTTCCATACCTATTTTATGCATTTCGTTTAGTTTTTTGGGGGGTGCGCCCTCCTAAAAATGGGCATACCTACGTGTGCATACATGATTGTGTCCAAGACAACCCGCGTACACCCTCAATAACATAACAAAAAATGAAAATGAAAGAGCTAACTCTCCCCATGAAATTGTCATGTGACAGGATGTATGTCCACTGGAGAGAGAGGGAGCACAAGGATATAGATATCTTGGTTGATGAGGAACCTACAACTATTTCCACATTAAAACAATGTGGGTTATGGAACTTCTACCAGTGTCCACTCATGAGGGCACAACTCAGGCTGTTGAATGCCTTGGTGGATTATTGGCACCCTGACACTGAGGCGTGTGTGATTGAGGGGTAGTCATTAAATCTAACGATTGAGGACATATACTTTCTGACTGGCCTCTCAAGGAGACGGGAACCTGTCAACTTGTGTTCATTTCCCCCCGAGCCCTACAACATCACTGAGTTGATCAGCATGCATTGCAAGGGAGACACTGAGAAAGTAGGTTCTTAGGTGCCCATCCACAAGATTACCACCCTATCACTGAAAGTGATAGTTTTACTTATTAGGCGGATTACTGGATCCGTGGCCTTACATCAGGCCTCCCGGGTGCACATGTATTGTGCGATGTAGTGCTTAAATGCATGAGTGTACGAGTGGAGTACGACCATGCTTGACTACATGAAGAGGCAACTCACAGAGTGTCGAGGGCGAAGTAACAAAAACTTCAAGTTTGGTACCATTTTGTGCTCTTTCTTCTTTGAGAGGGTACCCAGCCTTAGTCCATGAGAGATAGTGTGGGGGCATGTGGCCTCCTTCCCAGCAGTATGCATATGGGCGACATTGCTGTTGCGACAGGAGGGGGGGAGGACCATAGAGGTATTCGATGACACAATTTTCGACTGGTGGGAATGACATATTCCGATGATAGAGGACTACCCCTACGCTAGAATCAACTTTTCCAGGGATCCAGACATACCCATATGTCCTAGAGAGGAGTGAGGAGAGATACGTACGTGTGTTTTTAAAGTTATTTGATTTTTAATTTCTTTATATATATATCATTTTTGTGTGTATCTGAGTATTTGAAAACTATGTATTTGTTATGTAAAGATGTGGGAACAGTGTGTCTAGAAAACTTCTTGAGGACCAGGAAACGTCCTCGACCAAAGGCAATACCATCCGCAGCCACCGGACCACTAGCAGCAGCAACGGAGGGACCTCCAGCCAGAGAGGCTGAGAGAGTTTTGAGACACATGGAGAGAAACCTCACCACGCTCACTCATGTAGTCCCCATGGCTAAGATCGAGGATCTCCCTCCATCGATGTAACCTCATGTAGTTGGGGTGCCATGAACCTGGGTCCAGCTCTTCCGGTGTATGGCAAACACCATTTTTCACTATGGCAGGGCCAACAGGCCCCGTGCTTAGCTAGGATGGACCACTTACGTGCCGAGGGCACTCTTTTTGTATATTTTTTAGGGCATAAGCCTCGCGATGTATACTGGATTTATATTTTTGAGGCATTCATGCCCATCGATGTACTCTGACACTTATGGATATATATATCTATATATAT
>JASDQU010204182.1:6062-18854 GCA_032191745.1 Picea mariana
AAGAAGTGTACCTTTATTGGATACAGTGTTAATGATTTTGGTTATCACTTATGGGATTATGAAAATCACAAAATCATTAGGAGTAGAGATGTCATATTCAATGAGAAGGTCATGTACAAAGATCAATTGCATGGAAAGAAACAGGAAAAAGAAAACCAGAATACACAGTGCTTGATGAGATCACTAAAAAAGAAATTCCAAAGGTACCAAAAAATCAAAATGTACAACAACAGGAGCAACAAGTACCTCAAACTCCTGCAAGTGTTGTTATAAGATCTATCAGGTTAAGTAGATCCCCTGAACGATACTATCCTTCATTGTATTATTTATTGTTGACTGATTCTGGTGAACCAGAATGTTATGAAGAAGAAATGCAAGTAGACACAAAAAATAAGTGGGAGAAATGCATGAAAGAGGAAATGGATTCCTTGGTAAATAACCAGACTTGAGACTTGGTTTAGTTGTCTGCAGGAAAAAAGATCATTGTAGAATAAATGGGTTTACAAGTTGAAGAAAGAAGATGGAGGAAAAAAGTGGTACAAGACTAGACTTGTTGTAAAGGGGTTTGCACAAAATAAAGGTATAGATTTTGACGAAATATTTTCTGATGTTGTTAATATGACTTCAATTAGGACTATTTTAAGTCTTGTGGCAGTAAAATATTTGCATCTTGAACAGTTAAATGTAAAAACAAATTTTCTCCATTGGGATTTGGAGGAAGAGATTTATATCCAGCAACCACAAGGGTATGAGGTCAAAGGAAAGGAGAATTTGGTATGCATGTTGAAGAAGAATTTGTATGGCCTAAAGAAAGTTCCAAGGCAGTGGTATTTGAAGTTTGACAGGTTTATGACAAAATAAGGTAGATGTCATTCTAATCACTGTGTTTATTTTAAAAAGCTAGAAAATGGAAGTTATATTATCTTGCTATTGTATGTAGATGACATGCTTGTTGCAGAGTCTAATATGCAGGATATAAATGTGCTCAATNAATTCATTTGCGATGAAGGATTTGAGTGCTACAAAGAATCCTTGGTATGAGATTAACAAGAGACATGAAAAATAGCAAATTGACATTGTCTCAGGGTGAGTACATAGAGAAGGTGTTGGAGAGGTTTAGAATGCATAATGAAAACCAATTAGTACACCTTTGGCCAGTAATTTCAAAGTAACTAAGGAAATGTGTCTCAAGACACATGAGGAGATAGAATACATGTCCAAGGCCCCTTATTCATCAGCAGTTGGCAACATGATGTACTATGCGATGGTTTGCACAAGACCAGATATTGCACATGCAGTGGGAGTTGTGAGCAGGTATATGAACAATCCAGGTAAAGAACGTTGGGAGGCAGTAAAGTGGATTCTCGGGTATTTGAGAGGTATTGTTACTCATGCATTATGTTTTGAAGGTTCAAACATTGTTCTTCAGGGATATGTTGATTCAGATATGGCAGGTGATAAAGATAACATGAGGAACACCATCGAGTATGTTTTTACTATAGGTGGAACGACAATAAGTTGGATTTTGAAACTGCAAAAGGTTGTTTCACTTTCAACAGAAGAAGCAAAGTATGTTGCTGCTACAAAGGCTAGTAAAGAAATGATTTGGTTACAGAGGTTTATGGAGGAAATGGGAAAGAAGCAGGAGAATAACAAGTTGTACTGTGACAGTGAGAGTGCCATTCATCTTGTAAAGAAATAAACCTTCCATTCAAAGACTAAGCATATACACCTCAGGTACCATTTCATATGATCCATCTTGGAAGATGGACATTTGAAGTTGGAAAAGATACACATTAGCCAATATCCTGCAGACATGTTAACAAAGGGAGTAACCAGGGAGAAATTGAGTTCCTGCTCAGTTTCGGTTAGTCTTCAAGAATGAAGATGAAGATGAGAAATTTGTCAGGTCCAAAAATGATCATAGTCCAACATATATAACAGTGGTGGAGTTGTTGAGATCAATATTTAAGTGGGAGATTGTTGGTTGTGGAGCTTGATTATCTTCCTGATTCAGAGGTCTTTGTTTTTAGTCGTGTTTATACCCCATGAAGACTTTACACCCCAGAATAATTTACACTCCTCCACACGGGGAAGTGCAGAGGGGGGTTAGCCCCTTTGCAGGGTCCGGGGGCAAGCGGGCCCCCGAAGGAAAAATTGCCTTGTAAATGTATATTGTAATTTCAAAGTAAATCTGGACTGCTCATTATAAGGTCACATATCTAACGATAGAAGTTATGTTAATGTATTTTTCCCTAGAAGACAACCCTCTTTTATGAGGGAAATGTATTGCGACTATGTATTCATTTGCGAATATTGTATGCTGAGTGAGGAGACTGTGAGAGAAAGAAGAGGAAGTTACAGTGGGTGTGATGTAGGTTGTATCCTTTCATTTGCTGGATAATAATAAAGGAAGGACTTGGAAATTTCTCTGGTGGACATAGCCCACACTAGGTAAACCACGTATATTTGTGTCTCTATTATATTGTGTATCTTCTGTGTTTTATTTTTTCATTTGTTTTATTTTATTTCTCTCTGATCCTGTTTTTTCTAATAGGGAGGACACCTAGGATTTATGTGATCAGGTTGGTAGAAGGAGTCAATGGAAGCATAGACAACCCTTGCAACATGACACGACAATGTGAAGTCATCCACACTGCAACATCTTTGAGTATTCTAGGTCAAGTAGAACAACAATTGATGGTGAAAAAGACTTAGGTCAAGACAACCATGGGGAAGGTTGGTCGATTGAGGAACCCGTAGAACCATGAACATGAGTGTAAGAGATAGTTGGACCTCTTCACTTCCCACAGAGCAGGGGGAACATCACCAAGTGAATAGTTATCAGCAACAAGATATGGACATTGTGGAGGATCATGTAGCAGACTTACCCTCTGCAAAAACCTCAAGAGTTGAATCAAGACAGTGCGTAGAGGAACTTACTCAACCAGAGTTGGAGACGGATGTGGAAGAGGTAGGAGTTGAAGACCAACACCCAACAACGATTATGAACTTTTGTATGAAGGTAGATAGATCTAGGCAGATAGAATAGCCAGTGAATCAGAAAGAGATAGAAGCGGATAGATCTAGGGATCCTTCCCCCAACAAGATCTCGCCCCGTGGGACTTCTGATATCCTTGTTATTTTGGAAGAAGCCAGTCAGGAGGAATTTGAGGATGAATCAGAAATCAAAGTCTCTCAGAGTTCAAAGGTGAAAAATGTGGGCAGGCGAACCAATTGAAACAAAAGGGAAAAAGAGGCCAACAAAGATAAAGAGATTGGCTTACAAGAAACCTTGGAAGAAGTATGCATAAAGGATGGGAAAGGTGGAACAACTCCTACCGCAAAGGGTCATAGCTCATCTCAACCCTCTAAAGGGGGGCACCTAAATCTTTCAATAAGTAATGAATATAGTCTCCTAGAATTGCAGGGGTCTGGAGTTAAAACCTAAGAAGGAAGCAATGGGAAAACTGATAAGAACAGAAAATCCCCAAATTCTTGTAATCCATGAGACTGAAATGAAAGTGCCTAAAGCCTTTCATGATCTACAACATTTATGGAGAACAAGCATTAGAGCAACAATAAGCGTAAGAGGAGCATCAAGAGGCATATGTACCTTATGGAATGAAACGTTGTATCACGAAGAAAGAAGAATTGAGGCATCACACTGGCTAATGATCAAGCTAAAGCATCTTCCTTCAGGTAAGTTATATCCTATTATTATTTTTTACATGGCCAATAATTACTGGGAGAAAATAAAATGCTGGGATTCACTGATGGGTATCCAGGATTTTGAGATCCATCAAAATTGCATAATTGCTGGAGATTTCAATACCACTATTCATGTTCAAGAAAAAAGAGGGGGATCAATAGTTAGATACCCTTCCAGGGAAAGAATGGAAGACATGGTCTCAAGTTTGGACATTTTTTTATGTCTATCTCGGTAAAGGAAAATATACATGGAGTAATCAACGTTCTGGGAAGGGGAATATTACAGCTAAGTTGGATYGCTTCCTCATCCACAATCCTTTTTTGTCCCTTCCAGTTAAAATCTATTATCATATTATTCCTTGGGGAAGCTTGGATCATTGTCCAATCTCTTTGGTTTTTTCAAAAGAGGAAAATTTTGGCCCCATCCTTTTTCGCTTTAAATYCCTATGGTTGGAAAATCATGATCTCTCCCCCTTGATMTCTCGATACTCRAGCTAATGGGTAGTTGGRTCCCCTGTCTTTATTTGGGAACAAAAGATAAAAGGGACTAAAGAGGCTATCAAAGAGTGGATTAAGAACTCTCCCTCCTCTCCAAGAGATGAAGTGGAGAGGTCCAAAAAACAACTGGAAGATCTTTAGAAAGATATGGACAGTTTGGTAACAAATGAAAACTTATTTTTCCAAGAAAAGGAAGCCTATAAGAAATACATGAAATCTCTCAAGGATGAAGAAACAATTTGGAGATTGAAATCTAGATCTATGTGGTTGAAATATTGTGAAAAAAGCACTTCCTTCTTTCACAAGCAGACCAAAGCAAGGTAATGGAGGAACAGATCTAAAGAAATAAAAACCCATCCAGGGGAGATTATTTCCTCCTTCGAAGAAATAAAGAAGGCAACCTCTACACACTTTGGGTCCCTGTATGCATAGGACGGGGAAGTTGATCAAGTAAAATGTGATCAATTCATGTCCCATATCCCCTCACTAGTTTATGAGGAGGAAAATGATGAATTAACTAAGGAAATAACTTAAGAAGAGATATATGAAGCTATATACAGCTTGATCCAGACAAATCCCTCGGTCCGGATGGTTTCATGCTGCACTTCTATATCAAATATTGGTCAATCATAAAATTTGATTTCATCATAATGGTCCTCTATGTTAAAAAAACCTTTAGGATGGGTGGTGCCACAAACTCATATTTTCTAGCCATGATTCCCAAGGAGAAAAATACTACTTATTTTGACAGATTCCGTCCTATTTCACTTTGCAACGTCTCTTATAAAATCTTAGCTAAAGTTATTTTAAATAGATTAAAGTCAATACTTCCATCTCTTGTTCTTCCAAATCAAGGGGGTTTTGTTGAAAAAAGACAAATCCATGACAATATAATCTTGGTCCAGGAGGCGATTCACTCTAGTTGTGAAAAGGGAGAAAAATGTATCATCATCAAAATAGACATGGATAATGCTTTTGATAGAGTTAAACACAGTTTCCTCATTGGAGTCTTAAAAAAATTGGTTTAAATCAGTCCGTTATATCTTGGATTTGAGGTTGTATTAATAATCCTTGGATATCCCCCTTGATCAATGACCGACCAACTCCTTTCTTTAAAGCCTCTAGAGGCCTAAGGCATGGATGCTCTCCCTCTCCTTTTTTGTATGTTCTTATGGTAGAATCCTTGAACAAAAGACTATATTTTGAAGGTAAATCCGGAACTATTCCTGGCTTGAAGATTGCTCGAGGTGTCAGGAGAATTACCCACTCCCAGTTTGTTGATGACACCCGATTGATAGGAGGTGCCTCTAAAATAATGGCCAACCATTTTAAATTGGTTCTAGATCAATATGTTGCGGTATCAGGAGGAGTTATCAATAAAAACAAGTGCCAAATCTATGCATGGAATATAAGAGCCAGTTCATTAATGAGGATAGCTAATATTCTCCAATTCCCATTTTCAGTAGAATGGAAATATTTCAAATATATGGGAATGCCTATTAGTTTGAAGTTGTTTCTAGGGGAGGCGTGGAAAATTATTCTGCAAAAAATAAAAGACCAATTTGAAAAATGGGGAGCAACTTGGTTGAATCCAGCTGGGAAAATGACCTTGGTGAAATCAGTTCTTTCCTCCTTTACAATTTACCACTTCTCATCTCTATTAGCGCCAACGAGTATTAAAAATTCCATGCAAATCTTATTCACAAATTCTTATGGCAAGGAGGTAAAGATAATGAGAAAAAATATCACATGGAAAACTGGAACATAGTATGTGCACCTAGAGAGAATGGAGGGCTTGAAGTTCGCGACCCAAAAATGGTAAATATATCATTAGAGGAAAAGCTTCTATGGATACTGATCACGGGCAGTAAAGACCGGTGTAAGCCAGCAATATGTCATAATTATATATCAATAAATTAAAGAAGATGTATGGACTCAGTTCCAAATAATAAAGTTGGCTCTCCTACTTGGAAACTGTTAAAAGCTTCCATTCCTTTATTTTGTGGTTCCCTATCCTGGATCTTGAGGAATGACAAGCATATCAATTTATGGCAGGATTGCTTCTCAGACATGGGGATACTTAAAGAAATTCCATCCTTGGCACCTATTCGGGCGTGGATTTCAATTCAAGGGAAATTCACTTTATTCGACATTTCAATGTAGCATAGTAATGGGATATGGAAAGATTGGAACCTAGGAAAATTTCCTCCCCATATCTCTGGGGAAGTTCAGTCTTTTCTCCTCATTATCAATGGCTCGACGCCAATACATTTGCAACAAAGGGATGGTAAGGGATGGGGATCTTCTGGTTGTTCAGTCAAGGAAGGATACAAAAACTTAATCAAGCAACTCAGGCTCCCAGAAAAGTCTAACACATGGCAAGTAATTTGGCACAGTGATGGGCTCCTCAAGATAAACTTCTTCGGCTGGCTTCTAGCTCACAAAAAATTTCTCATTGAGGATAACCTANCAAAGGGATGGTAGGGGATGGGGATCTTCTGGATGTTCAGTCAAGGAAGGATACAAAAACTTAATCAGGCAACTCAGGCTCCCAGAAAAGTCTAACACATGGCAAGTAATTTGGCACAGTGATGGGCTCCTCAAGATAAACTTCTTCGGCTGGCTTCTAGCTCACAAAAAATTTCTCATTGAGGATAACCTACTTTCCTGCGACTTCTTAGGCCCCTTCAGATGTGAACTTTGTAAACAAGCTCAAGAATCGACATATCATCTCTTTCTTGAATGTCAATTCTTAAAACAATTCTGGCAGATGTCATATGTGGAATTAAAGGAAAATATAGTTTGGCATACTTTGTGCAAAGTATTCATTGGAAAATGGAGCAAAGTCTACAAGGGGTCTTTTTACAAGAAACCGATCTTCCATCGTATCTGGAAGACATCCCCAAAATTTGTTGTTGGAAAATATGGTTGGTCAGGAACAAAGTTATCTTCAAAAACTCCCTCCTCCCCCCCTCGTCAGTTGCAACCCATGCTATGGGTCAAATGGTTGAATTCCTAAATTCTAGAAGAATAAAAGCGGAGAAGGTGGAGAATTTAGACAAAGAAGAAGAATTATGGATGACCAAGTTTAATGTCAAAATTCTCATTTCCTCTAAAAATTCCCAAAGATCAAGCTGGCAGCTTTGGGTAACACCTCAGGGATTCAAATTGTGGCTCACATATCAATCAAGATGCATGCTTTGTTTTGACAGTGTATCAAAAGGCAACCCTAGGGAGGCAGGTTCGAGAGGGGTGTTGTATGGCCCTAGAGGAACACGAGATGGGGACTTCTCTTGGAATTTGGGCATAACATCAAATAATGCGGCCGAAGCTTATGCGATATACCAAGGTTCATTGTTGTTGCAAAAAGAGCAGATTAGAAAAAAATCGATTGTGGGGGATTCCAAAAATACCATCAGATACCTTGTCACAGGGTATGCTCCCAAAGACGCTAAGATAAAGCGAATTATTGAAGTAATACGTCTTCTCCTCACCAATATCACACCAAAATTCATTCATGTCCTAAGAGAAAATAATCAAGCAGCAGACATAATGGAAAACAAAGAAATTGGTATGGCTCTTGTTTCTTTGAGGATTTGAGGAAGGGGAAAATTTGTAGCCCCCCCCCTAATGGTAGAAACATGAAAAAGGTTTGGGGATCGGTGGGCCCATGCAGATGTCAGCAAGGGAAGGATACGTTGACATGACATGTAATCCCAGGCTTTGAGTTTAAAAACTTGAGGGCTCTCGAGAAGACGCCTCATTCTGTTCTCGGTCGTGGGGATGGTCTGGTGGCGTTATCTGATAATCATGCTCTTGGTTGTGAATTGGAACTTCTTCAATGGTGATGGTACTCTAGCCTCCATGAATTTATATCAGACAGTAAGATGGGAGTATCTTCCACCCCTTGCGATGATGGTTTTTTATTACGAGCGCACAAGATGTATGGCAAAAAGTTCAGATGCGACACTTGGAAGTACAACCCACAAAGGATATAGTTGGAATCTTGGAGCATGGGAAAATACAAAGGATCGTGAATGCATGCATGCTTGCATATTGAGTTCAATCTGAGAATGGGGGTCAAGTTATTTATTTCATATCCTAGGTGAAAAAATCATCTTTCTCGTCTCAAAATTAGAATTCTTAGTGGTGGATGCTCAGAACAATAGTTCTTGGTTAGTTGAATTCATTTGTTGGAAATCCCCAAGGCGTCTTCTTCTTTCGGTCTCTGTTTTGGTTGAATCTTGCCCCTCTATGAATCCATCTGTGCATAAGGTATCTGATAATCTTTGCCTCTTCATCTTTCATTTTTACTGGTCCTAAGCCTGCTCCTTTTATTCATATAGGAATTTTAGCGAAAATCTTTAATGGATTGCTTGGGAAGCAATTAAGCTTTATCTACCTACGACAATTCTGGTTGTTCAGGGATTGGAAACCTATGTTGGCAAGCCTGGTCGGTATTCTCTTGGTGGCAGCCTCATCTATTGTTGGAATTGTCTTCGACACTTCGATTATAAACATGGCCAAAGGAAAAGCGCATATGCAACCCCTTGTAGAGGAGGTGGCAGAGGCTGTGGAGGATAATTTTACCTCCATCCAATGATTTCTATCAAGGTCGACTCTCACAACTTGACCATAGCGTTTTCCCTTGATACCCTGGCTCAACATTGAATGTTAGCCGACCAACTTCAAGATGAAGTGGACTTCCTTTGCAGGTAGGGACAATCGATGCAAAGGCAATTGATTAAAGGACCTCTCATTCAAAAGCGTCAGTGATTGAGCAGAATCCGGGAGAACATGATAGTCATGGGGTAAGAGAAAGGAGGGTGATACCTAATCTGAACGTGGTCGTGGAGACTCCAACATAAGCAGAGATAAAGCAAGAACTCTAGAATGATATTACACAACACTTGATATGTATTTCTTTTTTGAAAGTTTTGTTGGCTCTTAGATATAGAATAGATTATGGTATATGATTAAGCGTCTATAAGCATTTTTTGGACATGGATAGAATAATGATGTTGGGATCTATTCTATTAGACAACCCTCTCTTTTGTACTCAGCAGCTTCTGCTGTGCCCTTTTTATAAATAAAAAATTCCCAGTCTGCATTAAAACAAATAATGTTACATTAATAAATCAATAAAATATGATGAGTAACTAGCTTTCATCTTATTTAATTTCGTCCTGCAATTATTCAATATGTTTGATTGTCAATTTTGATTCAAGATATACTTGACTCTCAATTTGGAGAAACAAGATTGGATGCTTAAAAAAACAAAACCATAGAATAATCTCAATCCAATATAATGAAGGCCTTAAATGCTTACCATTGCGTTCGATCAACCCTGAATTTGTTAAGCACTTGCCTAAAGTGGCCACCTACTAAATGCAATTGAGTAACAATTACATTTAAGTTTGAACTCGAGACATCTCTTGGTTTTGTTTGTTCAATGTAAGTTTTATTGCAACTTACCACATGTAACATTAAATATTTGTATGGTATTTGTTATACAATTGGGTTTATGAAAACTAGTTTTGTTATGCGACTGGGTTTGAGTTTTTATTATGCAATAGAATTTTTATATTTATTAAATAAATATTTTAAATAATGATTTAATGAAAATAATATTTATTTATTATTTATTAATAAAAATAAAATAAAATATATTTAGTTGAAGTTGTATAGAAAATTATAATAAAGATAATAATTAAATATCTATTTGTTTAACATATATTTTCAAATTATCAATAATGTCATTAAATATTATTTTTTTTCCAAAGAAAAAAGCGACTCCTTGAAAGGGACAAAATTCTATTTTGTAGGTGCTTCTAGCGCACTTCACACTAAAAAAGTGTTTGCAATAGCTGAAGATAGGTGGGATTTTGTATGCCATCTCTTCATGGCTACATTTTATAGAAAATAAAAAAACAAAATCACACCCAGGACAAGGAGTACAACCTTTCTGCTTATATGTGTCCTTTATATACAAGAGAAGATCACCACTGATGTGGATATTGTCTATCTTTTTTGTAAAACCAAAGGTAGATTGAAATGTCTTAAATAAAACCTTTATACAATTTGTTGTACGTTGTAAAGTAAGGAAAAAGTGTCAAAGAAGGTCGATCCAGTGAAAATTGCATTTTTGAAAAGGCTGTCAATTGGATAGTTTATGTCTGATTTCTTCAATCTTCCAGGAGATCTTGATCTTCTATAAAAGGCATGTGATAGAAAGCATTTGAGTCTTCCCCTTTTTTCTCAGTGATATTCCATTGTCCTTGTAGGAGCTGCAATCCTTCTTTGGATAATGAGTCTGCTACCATGTTCTTGTTCCTGTATACATGAGAAATAGCCACAGTATCAAAGGTTTCCAACAGCCTATAAATTTCCTCTAGAATATGACTAAGCAAAATACTATGACACTTTTGGTGTTTTCTTGTCCAATTTATAATATTCATAGAGTCCCCGTAAATTTGTAATTGTTGTACGCCTTTTTCTCTGGAAAATAGAAGTAGAAGCTTCATGGACATAAGTTCAACATAATTGTTTGTCCCCCTTCCCAATCCCATTTTTAAAAGGAAACAATGGTTTTCAGATAGGTGTAGAATGGCTCCTCCTCCACAAACAGAGTTCTGAGCAGCTCCATCAAAGTAAGCCCAGGGCTTTGATGTATCTATTGTCTCTTGTTTCCTTACCCTTATTGCTGGTGAATTTTTGGACTGGGAGAACTGGGAGAGTATTGATAGACTTTGAGCAACTATTAGTTCTGGGATTGTGGATTTATCCTTGAAGATTTCTGCATTTCTTGCTAGCCATATTCCCCAGCTTAATAGAAGAGGGAGAGTTTTGATCTCTCTATTTCCTGGATTATCTGTCCAATTTTTCCAAATCGTTTCCATAGTTTCTCTAGCCCATATGCAATTTTGTCTAATGATGACCGATGTTTCAGTCCATACTTTTATTGTGAAGGGGCAGGTGATGAGGATATGTATAGTGGATTCATTTGCATTTTTATAGAGGGTGCATCTCCCCGGGCCTTCTATCTGACACTTGTTCAAGACCTCCCAAGCTGGGATTCGATTATTTAAGGCTACCCACATATTTTTTTCTTTTTCTTTTTGTGGGTATTTTAGCTTCCAAAGACCTTTCCACCACCATTTGGGATTTTGTTGCAATGGGTCAATGTTCAGTGTTATGTACCTTGCTTTTGGAGTGTAGAAGCCTATTGGATCTTTTTTCCCTACTAGTTCATCATCCTTATTAGTGATTCTGATGTGGCCTCTTCTAAGTGCGACAATATAGTTTGATATTGATTCTGCTTGAATCCCATTTAGTCCTAAAAGAGTAGCATTTTTCCAACCTTGGTTCCATAAATTTGTTTTTGGGGGATCGACTAATTGAGAGAGGTAATATATACCTTGCCTGTGTAGTTATTCAATTAGATCCTCTGACAGTATGTGATATTTTCCACTCCTTGGCCATGGATATGCACCAATTCATAAATGATTCCCTTTACCCACCCTCCAAGCAAGACTATCCCCGACCACTGGAAAAGAAGAGATCATTGCTTTCCAAATAATTGAGCCATTTGTTGAAGATTTGATTGGGATTCTAATCCAATCTTCAATTGAATCTGGGGAAATGTATTTTTGTGCTACTACAAGGGTCCACAGACTAGTGTCTGAGATGAACCTCCAACAGGCTTTTGCTGCAAGGGCCTTATAAAACAAGAAAATGTTTTTGAGCCCCCAACCTCCTAATGCTTTTGGCATAGCTATGTTATTCCATTTTGACCATGGTTGAGTATACTTTTCTCTAGAACCAGACCAGATAAAACGTGCACAAATCCTTCTGATTTTTTCTAAAACTCCTTTTGGAATCCATGCTAACGACATCCAATAAACTGGCATGGCTTCCAATACTGATTTGGTCAGTGTGAGTCTACCTACTCTTGATAAGCATCTAAAGCTCCAATCGTTTAATCTTTTCTCTAATTTTTCTATCAACCATTTCCAATCTTCTTTCCTGTAGCTATTTGTCTTTAACTGAAAGCCCAAGTATTTTAATCCTTTCGAGACATCCTGAAGAACAAAAGGAAAAAGACCCTGGTACACTGCCATTTCTTCTTCGTCCATTTCAGAGGTAGTGATTGTTGATTTCTGTTCATTTATAATCATACCTGTGGCTAAGTGGAACAATGATAGGATGTCAACCAAGAAATCTGCATCTCCATCTTTCCCATTACAGAAGATAAGAATATCATCCACAAATTAAAGGTGTGTGATTCTCAACCCTATTGCAACTATTATTCCTTGAAGAGTCCTTGACCTAGCTGCTGCATCGATAGCTTTTCTCAGACCCTCAACTACTAGAAGGAAGAGAAGGGGGGACAAAGGACATCCTTGACGCAATCCTCTTTTAGATTTGAAGAAGGAGGAGGTTGCCCCATTGATGAGTAATGCACAAGATACCGAGGAAATGCATGCCATTACCCATTTTATAAATGGAACTTGAAAGCCAAGGTGAGTGAGAAGAAGACAAATATAAGCCCAGTTCACTCTATCAAATACTTTTGAAATATCG
>JASDQU010204189.1:14453-32736 GCA_032191745.1 Picea mariana
GATGTTTTGTCTCAAATTTGTTGAATTCTTGAAGGGCCCTAAGGGTGATAGGAGAGAAGTAGTTAGCATTGAGAGTGTGAAAATAATACTCACTATGATGTTACGGGAAATATGGGATCAAAACCAATTTTTTTGATGAAGTCATCATGACAAAGGTCGATGAAGAATGAGTTAACCATAGTGTTCTTCTATTCATCTAGGTAACGATGTGGGATAGATCAAAAGGGAGAGAAGGATTTGGAGCTTAGGTAATAATGGAAAGAATTCAAAAAGTGATTTGATCATATGATCTATTTGTTTAGGACATGCCCAAAGGAAATGCATTAAAGTCATTCTAAAGACATGATAGGATATGATTTAGACTAAGAAGTGAAAGAATATGAAGACGACCACCTGCCAAGGGTGGAAGGGGGAGGAGATAGTTTAGAGGATTTGAGGAGAGATTCCCTCTAGATTCGAGTGATGACCTCGAACCATTGAGAAGAAAGGGGGCATTAGCATTGATGAGGTTAAAGGTTAGTTCATGAGTAGGTTTATTTAGGAAGAGACCCACCCAGTACATTGGAAGTACAAATGTCAATGGGGTTGATGAGGTTAAGTAGAGAATCATATGAAGGGCACATCCTTTTGGGGTGAGAGATGGATACAAATTTGATCCGATATTCAATATTTCTTGGGTAATTTTGACGAGTTGGATCCTTTTGCAACCTTGGGATAGAATTGGTTCAAAGAGGGGTCAATTAGAGATTTCCCGTTAGAAGATTTAGGAGGGGATTCTTCTTCTACTTCATTTGAAGAATTAGAGTCAGGCTTGGTGGAACCTTCTTGTTCTTATCTCAAGTTTGACATTTACATTTGTGACAATAATTTTTGGTTTTGGAGGTATGYCAATTTGGCCTTTTTTATCCGTTCAATTGTTTAAAATTTTGGCATACCTCCATGTTATGAGAGTCATACTTGCAACATTTACACCACTTGTTAGTCTTTTATGAGGGAWCATATTTCTCTTTTTATTTTTCTTAGGAATGGRCACTTTTTTCAACCTRTCCCTTGTTACATTTCTACTGGAGACGTCAATATTAGGTGTCTTATATTTTCTATCTCCCATAATAGTGTTTTTATAGGTATTTTTTATTCAAAGGAAGTAGTTKATGGTGTATTTGGTAGAGAGGAGATATTTGATATAAACTTTGACTATGTTATCTCAATCTAGAGAATCGATAAAGATGTGGCAAAGGGTTTCTTCTTGTATACTTGACATAGAATTGTGCAAAGCCTTATTCCATTGATGGATGAAAGTTAAATTAGTTTCCTTATATTATTATTTAAGGTTAACAAGGGAAATACTGTTATACTTATATAGTCTATAAATGTTGAATAATGTTGAATGAATTGGTTTGCTAATAGATGAAGGTCATAATCTAACCCTTCATGTAGACAATGGAACCAATGGAGGGCATCACTTGTTAGAGAGTTGAAAGAGATTTACAATGATATTGTTTCCATAAATAAACTAGGTGTGCGCAATAATGAAGTATTCCAAATGATTCTCAAGGTATTCCTTTATGGTGTCATTGAATTTAGGTAAATTGGGAAAGTTTGGAGGATGCCATCTCACTACAAGCTAAGGTGAAAAAGTTTGTCTAAATATTTGGGCGAAGGAAGGCCTAGATGAGGTGCTCCTTCTTCTGCTAGGGTGTAGGTTTTGATTGGGGTAACCACTATAGGGGGATATATTATTGTTCAAGGGTGGTGCCCTACCACCACCTCCTATACTTGGCTAGGGATACAAGTGTGTTGAACATGCTCGTACTTGGGTTCCAAATTTCTTTAAAATTAGCGTTTTGGGGTTATATCATTGTTGGTATGAACACTTTTCAAGGTGACCAAGACATTTTTAGGATGCATACTTTCTTTTTTGGTTTGGTAGATGTTGAGATGTATGCTTGGTTCATGGATTATGAAGAATTTGATATGATTTCTTGGCTCACATTTGGGACTCTTGTTGTATGAATGCTTGGATTAGAAGATAATATTGGAGGAGGATAAAGGTTTTTGGGTAGGATGTAGACATTACCTTGGTTGAGATTTGGAAATGTTTGAGAATTTAATTGTTGAGTTTGCATGTGCACTTGGCTTGTTTGGATATATTTTTGCAATATAGTTTGTAAAATTGTCGCAAAATTACCGAAACTCATGGATTCAAAGAACAAGGGAATGGATGAAGGGGAGACCCAATATTAATTCAGGCTATGGATAGTGAGTGGGAGAACTACTTGAGAGGAAGAAATGAAGAAAAAATTCCCAACATGGAGCTCTATTGAGGAAACTAGCGGGGGCTTAGATGAGGGTAATAAATATCTACCCAAGAAAATGATCTATCATTGTCCTTGAAATAGACATGGGTCTCAAGTCGATCAAGAGAATTAGGACATTGATGTTGATAAATTTGTGTAAATTTAATACCTTGAGAGAACTCTAGTTCAACACCTTGAAGATGTGAAAGAGAGAGAGGGGGATCATGAGAATACACATAACTTTACATATTAATGATACTCACATGAACAAATTCTATTGTAGTGATATATAAACCAAGAAGAGTTATTTGGGAAGTAATTAGGTAGAGGATTGGAGAGGAATAAGGGGAACATTCCATCTCTCAAAGAAAAATGACAAAATAATTCATATGATGGGAGTAGAGGATTAACACAAGGGAAAGCCCTTGTGTAAGAGAGGGAAGGCTTGAAAATAATTCCTTAGTGGAGTCACCAAAATGTAACATGATAATTATAGTGAGACATCAAGATACTACAATGAGGAAGGAGAAATTGGAGTCACCACTTGGTTTTTTGGAAAAATAGAGAAACCCTTGGAGAGAGGAAGAGTGGAAGAAAAGAGGGAAAGAATGTGACTAGGTTAACTTGTCTTTTAGGATTGGTTATGTGACTTAGGGATGTATATTAATTAGGGTTTAACAACAAATAGAGATAACAACAAATTAACTAGGATTAGTTTATTGGTTTCTTTTGGTGAGCTAATTAATTGAATGTTGAAGATGAAGAGAGATGAAAATGAAGGAACTCACTTAGAAAAATGTTGTTGTAGGTGATGAAACTTCTTGGGTTGAATATGAGTGGTGAAATAGGCCTCCAAGAGATATTTTATCCACTTGAAGGAACCTACACACATTGCTACACCTTCCTGCAAACTAGAGTTGATCATGATCTCTAATACAATGTGATAAACACACCTAGATCTACCATGTAAAATAATGAAACAATGAAGTTTTTTATGTTGACGCAATGTGTCACTAGAAAGTTAATTCCTCTCTTACCATAACTATATTGGAACCTCCCTTAAGGTATAATAATTAAATCAACCAAGGTGTGAGAGGGTTTAAGCTAATAGAAATGCATTAGGACAATATAGCAAACCTATAAGGAAGAAACTAAGACAAAATAAAGATGATTCAATATATGTGTTGGAGATGATAATAATAAGAAACCCATTCTCGTAAATGAGTTAGATCAATATTTGGTGATAATCCAATAGTATGCTTGCAATATAATTGAAAGAGGAGAAGAGGTTCGAAGCAAATTTACAAAGAGGAGAGGAGCACTATAAGTAGAGAAGGAAAAAATATCAAGGTGTAAGTAAATGTTAGACTCATTGTTGGGTGAAACATTTCCTATGGAGGAAGCGTACCATGGGTTGTCATTGAGAATCATGGGTTCTAAGACCTATACTGTAGATATTTTTCTCAAAAAATACTTTCAATTATGTGTAAGATGACATACAAACACAATATGACCTGATGAAGTTAGAATACACTTAATTCCAAGAAATAAAAAAGGGTTAAGGAATTTTTGACCCTATGAACCTATTGAGTACACAACACTCCCTTCAAAATTTTCAATTTTAGGGTACCACTTCTTTTAAACCATTTTGAACTTTTTTCTTTTGGCTTTCCATAGGGAGCACAATTGTATTTTGTTAAGTTTATGTATTTTTTCCTTTGTTTTATTTTCATTTTAAATCCCAAGAAAACCCAAAACATCTCATTTTTTTCATAAGGGAAGGAGAGAAAAAGAAAAATAAAACTTGAAAAAGGAACAAAATCACAAAATTATCCAAAAAGTGCCAATGAACTCATCGGGGGTTGGGGAAAAAAGAATTAGTCAATGCAACCCAACATCCGATCCCGATGAATCCTGAAGAAAAGTGTTGATGAGCCATCAACGTTAGGGAAATTAAGTGTTAAAACAAAATGATAATGTTTTTTGTTGATCGTCAATATAATCATTGGGAGTTGGCATAACTGACATAAGTCTTAAAGATCTAGGGTCAAATATTTTGCAATCATTGATAAGCCATTGACATCGAAAAAAATATTACAAGTTGAGGATAAAAGAGGTAACACCTCTCTGTCGATGCTGATGACTCCTTTTGCTGAAGAATGGATCCTAGTGATCTGGGTGGATATTCGTGGCCACCCACTTGTCCCAACTAGCTCCTCTTGTTAGTTTTTAGTGCAACACGTTCTTCTGTACTTCATGTAATTATGGTTTCTACACTTCCAGGGCTGTTTGAATCCCTACAAATATTCCAGGTGGATACTGGTGGCCTCCCACCTAATCCAACTGGCTTATTTTGTATGTTTTCATGTCAACACATCTTGCTGTACTTCGAGGTCCATTTTGGGGCCCTAAACAATGTTTTTTTGGCTTGCTAGAGTCAAACTATAGACAAACTCAGATTTTGATGGCGTAATGCGTAATTCATGAAAAGAAATTTCCAATGGGCTATCATAAACCTAAAACAGAGATCGTATGCAAAATTTACGACCCCAGAAAGTTAATGTACTAACTTACCCAAATGGGGTCCACATGAATTTTGGCGTTTCATCTCCTAGGGTTAGGTTTTTGGATTTCTAGGGTTTTGGCATTGTTGTTTATCATATAAAAGGCCTTTAGAGCCTCATTTTAATCATCTTCTGGTGAATGAGCGTAGTCGTCACATCTCTTCTCAGAGATAAAGATGCCACCATTCTAGTGAGTCCCACACTCTGTCTTTTTACAGTCTCTTTACAATTCTTTCATTAATAGAAATCGAGTATTGCTGTATTTCTTTGTTTCTGGCAATTTCCTTGAGTATTTCATTATAATTTCTCTTCTTTCATTTCGTTCCGTAAATAATTCGGATCAATGGTATCAGAGTAGGCTGCTCTTGATCATTTTTTAGTGCATGTCCCCGGAGTATAACTAGTTGGGTATCGAGTTTGTCTCTCTTGAGGATAATCACTCTCGCACGCCCAAGAAACCCTCGATGGAGATAGAAAATAAAAATGATAGAGCAAAAGATTCTATTAACCTGTTTCTTGAGAAAGCTCTCGCGCGACAGAGGGATGAAATGATGGAGAGTTTTGCACACATTGTTTAACGCCTGCCAATAGCAACATGCACATCTTCATCAAGAGACCATTTTGGAGGAACCTCTCCCTTCAAGGTGCAAGTTAATTTTGATATTCCCATATTTGAAGGTCATATAGATGCGAATGCCATAGAAAAATGGTTAAATATATTAGAAGGTTATTTATCTATTCGAAATATTTTCGACAGGGAAAATATCAGCTTCACACTCCTCAAGGCTCTCCCCCATGTCAAGCATTGGTGGGAAAATTATTGGGAGAAAAGTTCCACATAGGAATCTAGAATATATGGGGCCAAGCCCACTTGGATTTTTTTTGTGGATGCGGTCAAAGAACAGTACTATCCCATTGATAATTGTGAAGACCAGTGCATGAGATGGACCACACTACAGAAAGAGAAGAGCCAAATAGTGCCAGAGTTCACAAATACTTTCCATAACTTGTGCACCAATATGGGTATCAAGGACTCCAAACGACATCTGGTTTTGAAATACCGTGGGGCTCTGCATAGGTACATCCAAAGAGAAATGGATTTCCTAAAAATCTCATCATTGGGAGATGCCTATCAATATGTTGTCAAAATCAAGCAGAAATTTAGGAACCAAAACAAATGGGAATTCGGGTCTGCAAATATACAACAACCAAAGCACGGTAAAGACGAACCTAACCAACAACCTCTAGATAACGAAACCAAGACACAGGATAAAAAGGGTAAAGAAAAGATGAATAATGACACTGGGAAGTGGTGTGAATTCCACAAAAGTCCCTGGCACAACACCAATGAATGTCGCTCGAAACAGTAATTGGGGGTCGAAGTCAAAGACACGAAGACGAACCCTGATTCAAAATCTGATCCAAAAAATATTGAAAACAGATAGATCATCGACACATACCCCACTATTACTGTTGTAACCACAACAATTCAGATAGAAGAACCAATAGATCCCGAAGAGGGGGAGCGCCTCTTCCATTCACAGATGTGGGCAAAGGGGACCCCATTGCATTTCATTGTTGATAAGGACAACCAGAAGAAACTCATCTTAGCTAAGGTCGTCAAACAATTGGGGTTGTCGACAAAACCACAGCTGCAACCATACAACATCGGGTGGCTTCACCAGGGATGAGATCTTCACATTAGCCAATAGTGTTGCTTATCCTATGGCATCCATCCCTTCAAGGAAAAAGTAGTGTGTGATATTTCCCCTCTTGATGTCTATGATTTTGGTTTGGGCCAACCATATATGTGAAAATGTCATGCTGTCTATGAGTATAGACCCCGTAGTGTAATTATTACTCTGGGAGGTCAGATCTACAATATACTAGAGGTAGTTTTGACTACTGCTCCACCAAAACAACATCACAAGGTAATCTCTCATACTGTAAAATTCATCCTCTTCACAGTCTGTTCAAAGGATGCACAAAAGACTGCTACAACCACTACAACCTCAACACCTTTTATCCAACAAAAATAGATTGTCAAAGAGAAAGAAGATATTGTTTCTTCACCTACAATGGTGCCTACACAATGCCCCGTCAAACCCAGAGACAATAAGTTGGTGGAGCAAATTCAACCTTGCCAACAATAGGTTTGTGACAAACTTCCACATACCAATCAACACAACTTCTCCAACAAGGCACACAACTCACCAAGATTCATATTCAGAAAATGCTTTCCCCTCTTCCCTGGGAACTTAATGCAATGGATACCATTGCTTCCTAAGGGGGGAGGATTGATCCAGGTGGATATTGGTGGCCACCCACCTATCTCAAATGGATCCTCTTGTCAGTTTTTAGTGCAACATGTTCTTTTGTAATTCTTTGTACTTGTGGGTTCTACACTTCCAGGGCTGTCTAAAGCCCTACACATCTTCTAGGTGGATACTGGTGGCCTCCCAGGTCCGTTTTGGGGCCCTAAAAACTGTTTTTTTGGCTTGCCATAGTCAAAATGTAGACAAAGCCAAAGTTTGATGATTTAATACATAGTTCTCGAAAATACCTTTCCAATGGGCTATCACACGCCTAAAATGGAGATCATATGCAAAAGTTATGACCTTGGGAAGTTAATGTACTAACTTACCCAAACGGGGCCTACATGACTTTTTGCGTTTCATCTCCTAGGGTTAGGTTTTTGGATGTCTAGGGTTTTGGAATTCATGTTTATCATAAAAAAATCCTTCAAAGCCTCATTGTAATAAAATTTTGGTGAATGAGAGTATGATGCAGGAGCATCGTAAGCAGCCAACCAAGCATGCATAAGGCGGAAGACAGCTGGAGAAGCGCAACACACATTTTACACATTTTGAAATGTTTTTGAAAAATTAATGAAGCAGATATTAATGTGATAGCTGGGGAAAGCGTACTTACATTTATATCTTAGATATTGTAAACAAATCTTGAGCATTTCTCTCATCTATAGAATGTAAAGGAATTTATACGTAATTAATGAAAGTAGGTAGATTTTAATTCATAGATTAGACAATTTAGAGAGTAGGAGGGAAAATAGATATAGACACCCTCACCCTTGTATTATTGTATCATTAGTATATAAGAAGAGAGATTTCATAAGATGTTGAGTTGTAGCAGATAGCTGTAGAGAAGAACCCATGTATAGGAGTATTTGAGTTAATATATGAAGCTTTGACTCAGATTTCATGGTGTTATGATGTTTGCTGTTTACATATGCTGAATGGTATGCTTACAGTTGTTTTATTCTCTCTGTTATGCATTTGTTGTTATTCTGTGTTGAATGTATGATTTCATGTTGAATGTATGAAGTTTGAGAGAGAAGAATGAGTTTCAATTATTTCTCTTCCTGAGAGAGTTCCTACAAGGAGTGCAATGAAACGTCTGCAAGGTGTGCGTTGACAAGGGGTCTGAGTTTTATCTCAGAAAGCTCAGGAAGGATACTGTTGTTCTCATTCCATCAGAAGTGCAGGTGAAGCACGGGAGCTGTGCAAGGTGTGCGCAGGCTAGTTGAAGCCTTAGAATTTATCAACTAAGGTTGAAGAGTGAAGGACTGCTATTGCCAAGAGTGCACAGAGTCAAAGAATCGAATACACAGAAGTATTTGAAAGATTTCCGCAAAGAGTGCGTACAGGAGTCCTTTCGAGACTTGAGTTTGTAAGAGAAATCTCATGAGGATTAGTACCTTTGAAGTGTTCAAAGGGAGGGAGTGAAATTATCGCGCAGAAGCTAAGTTCCAGTGGAAGAATGCTGGTTCATTTTGTAGAAGTTATCCAGGAGGAAATGAGCAGTTGAAATTCTCCATGGAGAACTCATGAAGTTGCGAGGACCATAGGATCCAGAGGAGCTAGAAGGTGGATAAGGATTGGACGAATCCATCACTTTGGTATCAGGAATCAATGTGGATCGTTGATCGTGATCTGTTGTGAGTCGTCAGATCATTTTGGGGATTCAGAATTTGTAAGTCTGGAGTGTAAGCCAAAATCCTTGGTCACTCTAACTCCCAGATCACAAAAAGGATTGTTAAGTGTGGAATTTTGGGATTTCGGTAATTCGGGATTCGGAATACCAAAAATCCTGATGACATGGAGCCAGGGGCCTTTACATTGAAAACCCTGAAGTATTGAAACCCGAAATATCCTTGAAGTGGCATTTCGACATTTCGGGGATCGGGGTTTCGGCATTCCCGTTGACAAGGATTCGGGGCACTTCACATAAGAAACCCTGAAGTCATGAAACTTGAAGTATTGGTGAAGTGGTGTTTCGACATGTTGGTGTTTTGGGGTTCGAGAACCTGAGAAGACAGTGGTTTGAAATCAAGAGCCTCGAACTCCCGGTACCCAGAAGCCCAAAATAATGTGGGTCGTCAGATCTAAAGGGAGGCTATTAGCTGTTGATTCTGTAGAAGGCGCCATTTTAGAATTCAGGATTTCGAAGTGGTAGGGGAATGATAGTCGAAGGCTTGTTCAAGTTTTGAAAGCCGGGAAGAGCGACAGGTGGTAGGAACCCACAACAGAGACACATGACAATTGAGAAGGCAGGTGGCACATACTCGTTTCCAGGTAGTGTCAATTCCCATTGACCATTTCGGGGTTTCGAAGGTTGGAGAGTCGAGAAGCCTTACATCAGGATTCATGAAATCGCAAAGTTTGAAACTTCGAATCGACGAAAAGTTTTGTTGGGAAGCCAGCCTTTGCTGAATGCATCGGGGTTCGACATTTTGACAGTTTCGAAGACAAGAGGTCGGGGTTCTTTACTCTAGAATTCCCGAAGTCGCGAAACGCGACACAACTGTGGAGGAGGACGCGGCCAAAGATTTCGACAATTCGACATTTTGGGTTTCGAAGGTTGTAGAGACAAGAAAATCGACAACAGGAATCGCGATATCGCGAAACCTGAAATCCCAATTCGACAAAGGGCGCGATCATATTGTTGGTCAGGAGATTTGGGTTGATGCCTCGTGTTTGATCATGTGGGCATACTTATAAGGACCTGTGGAAAACACTGTTGTGTGTGTGAAGTATTCCTTGAGAGGAAATCAAAGAGTCAATCAGACTCAGGGGAAGATTTGGAACGATCCTGTGCAGATCTTAGCCCGAGGGTCGGGGTTCTGCATCATTTGTGGTATCAGAGATCATAACAAGTTCTTTGCTTTCTGTAGCAGAGAAAAGAGGAACATTTTACAACCATGCTGTCGAGAAGAAGAGACAGGCCAATGCCAATGTCTGATCTAGCAAGAGAAAGAGAAATGCGCGATTTACGTGCCAGGATTGATGCCATGGAGACAACACAGCGGAACACAATTGACGCTGGGGATATCAGTGAGGCTGAAAGTGAAAATGAAGGTGGAAACGAAGGAGAAGAAGTCGCAGTTGAAGATGCTGCAGATGAACGCCTATTCAGGGTTGTTGCAAGGATAGGTGGCAGAGAAAAAATGGACATTCCAGTGTATGAGGGAAACTTGGATGTTGAAGAGCTTCTAGACTGGATTAGAACTCTAGATAAATACTTTGACTATGAGGATGTCGAGGAAGACAAGAAGATCAAACATTCCGTTACTAGACTTAAAGGGCATGCAGCACTATGGTGGGATGAACTGCAGGCTGACATACGCTGCAAGGGCAAGCAGAAAATCAAAAGTTGAGATAGAATGGTTGCAAAGATGAAAGCCAAATTTATACCCAAGGATTATCGAATCACTCTATTTCGGAGGATGCAAAATTTGAGACAGAAGTTGATGTCAGTGAAAGAATACACTGAAGAATTCTACAAGATAAACATCAGAGCAGGTCATCGGGGGAGTGATGATGAAAAAGTTGCCAGGTACATGAATGGTCTGCGATATGACATTCAAGATGAGATGAGCATGATGACCATCCGAACTGTGGAAGATGCTTATCAAGTAGCTTTGAAAGCCGAAGAGAAGCTGAGACGGAAGAAAGGTCAAAGAGGATGAGGTAGAAGTCAATCTAGAAACAAAACAATTGCCCAAGACAGAACTCAGAAATCTAAAGAAGAAGGGAAGAAACCTCAAACTCAACATGAGAGAGGAGGAAGATCACAGAGAGGGAAGTATGCTGATAGAAATAATCTTCCTCAAGCTAGAGGAAGAGGAAGAGGCAGAGGCGGTGAAGCGAAGTGCTTTGTCTGTGGAAAAATCGGACATAAATCCTATGAGTGTCCAGATAAGAAGAAAGATGGTGGTGAAACTCACATTGCAGAAGCTCAAGGATGGAATGTTGAGGCAGAAGACGCTGAGGGCGGAAGATATTTGATGATGAGGAAAGTTCTCTTGAAGCCAGAGAAGGAGGCAGAGAACCCAGCCCAAAGAAACAGTTTGTTTCAGACTACTTGCAAAACCAAAGACAGGGTATGCAAAGTCATAGTGGACAACGGTAGCACATAAAATATCGTATCTACAGAGATGGTGGAAAATCTAGAGCTAGAGACTGTTGTACATCCAAGCCCATATAGAGTTTCGTGGCTACAAAAGGGACATCAGGTAAATGTCACTAAACAATGTTTAGTTGAATTTAAAATAGGAGGATATAAGGATGAAATATTATGTGATGTCATTCCCATGGATGTTTGTCATCTATTGTTGGGTAGACCATGGAAATATGACAGAAACGTGATTCATGATGGGAGAAAGAACACGTACACCCTAGAGAAGAATGGGAGGACGCACATGTTGCTGTCGATTAAAAACCAAGAGGTGAAAACAGAGGTGAGCAACACTGTACTTCTCATGAGTGGGAAGGAACTTCTTAAGGAGGTTAAGAAGAAGGAAGACACACAATTTATTGTGGTGAGGAAGCCTAAAATTGTTTTGACTAGTACAAGGATAGATGATTTACCAGAAGAAATCCATGAGTTGCTGGGAGAATTTGCTGATATAGTAGTGGACGAACTACCTTGTTCGTTGCCACCTATAAGGAGTATAAGCCATCATATCGATCTTATACCTGGAGCCAGTTTACCAAACAAAGACACGTACAGGTTGACACCGTAGGAAAATGAAGAAATTAAGAGACAGGTCCAGGAATTAATGGACAAAGGATTGATTCGAGAGAGCTCGAGTCCATGCGCCGTTCCGACAATGCTCAACCCAAAGAAAGATGGAGGCTGGAGAATGTGTACAGACTCAAGGGAAATCAATAAGATCATCATCAGATACAGATTTCCATTGCCAAGGATGGACGACTTGATGAATTGCTTGAGTGGAGCAAGAATTTTTTCAAGATTGATTTGAAAAGCAGATATCATCAAATTCGGATGAGAGAAGGTGATGAATGGAAGACAACATTCAAGACGAATGAGGGTATGTATGAATGGCTTGTCATGCCATTTGGTTTAACGAATGCACCAAGTACTTTCATGAGGCTGATGAACGAAGTCCCGAAGGATTTCATAGGGAAACTCGTCATTGTATATCCTGACGATATATTAATTTTCAGTAAAACAGAAGCAGAGCACTTAAGGCATTTAGCTACAGTGATGAGGAGAATACAACAAGAGAAATTGTTGATTAATATGAAGAAATCATCATTTATGAGGCCATAACTCATTTATTTGGGTTTTGTTATATCTGCGAATGTGTTGAAGATGGATCCAGAAAACTTAGATGCAATTTGTACAGTGATAATCATGGATCCTAAAGAGTTTGTTTTGTACAGTAATAATCATGCTTTACAATTTGTGACTCAATAGGAGAAGTTGAACCAAAAACATGTTAAATGGGTCGAATTCATGCAGAATTTTACTTTTATGATTAAGCATATTTCTGGAACTACTAACAAAGTTGTTGATGCTTTGAGTAGGAAATGTTTGCTTATGCAGGAATTCAGAGTCAAGACTTTGGGTTTTGATAAACTCAAAGAAATGTATAGGGGTGATCCAGACTTCAAGGAGGCATATGAGGCATCTGAGAATCCAATTCTCAGAGATAGAAGTCAATGGACTGAATACATGATCCAGGATGGATTATTGTTCAGGGGAAATCAGTTATGTATTCCAAAGTGCTCCATGAGGGAAAACCTGCTGAAGGAAAAATATAGTGGAGGATTGGCCAGACACTTTGGTCATGATAAGACATTCTCAAAGTTGAATGGATCATATTTTATGGCAGGGATGAGGATAGATGTTAAGAAATTTGTGGATAGATGCAGGATTTGTCAGCACACAAAAGGGAAAAGGCAGAACACAGGGTTATATAAACCATTACCCATACCAGAAAGGCTGTGGAATGTAGTGAGCATGGATTTTATATTGGGAATGCCAAGAACACAAAGAGGATGTGATTTGATATTTGTGGTAGTCGACAGATTTTCAAAGATGGCACATTTCATACCATGCCAGAAAACCAGTGACACAACTCATATTGCGAAATTATTTTTCAAGGAAATCATCAGACTTCATGACTTACCAAGGAGTATTGTGTCTGATCGAGATACCAAGTTCGTGGGACATTTCTGGAGGACCTTATGGAAAAAGTTGGGGACAAGTTTTTCTTTTATCTCAGCGTATTATCCTCAAACGGATGGGCAGACATAAGTCATGAACAGAAGCTTGGGAGATTTGTTAAGAAGCTTAGTGACTGAACACCACAGTTAGTGGGATCACATTTTGTCACGGGCAGAATTTGCTTATAATGATTCGCTTAATAGAAGCACAGGGCAGAGTCCATTCCAGATTGTATATGGAATGCAACCAAGGGGATTTTTTGAATTGAAATATGTGGAACAAACTGAATTTAGAAGTGCTAGTGCAGAGGACTTTGCAGAAGCAATGAAGGAGCTTCACAACTGAGTCAAGGAGCAATTGCAGAGTTCAAGTCAAGAATACAAGTGGAGAGCAGATCAACACAAGTGAGAAATTCAATTTGAAGTTGGTGATCTGATTCTTCCGCATCTGAGGAAGGAAAGGTTCCCAAGGGGAACATATAACAAATTGAAGATGAAAAAGATTGGACCGTGCAAGGTCATAAGGAAATTTGGGGCAAATGCATATGAGATTGAATTACCCGAAGGGATCAGAATCTCACCGATATTCAATGTTGTGGATTTGTACCCTTACAGAGCTGAGAAAGCAGGAGCAGAGAAGGAACATAAAGAGATTCAATGGACAAAACAAATGCTTGTAGCTGAAAAGCCATAGATGGAAAGCATAATTGACAAGAGGATTAGCAAAAAGACCAAGAGAAAAGAGTATTTTGAATACTTGGTCAAATGGAAGGGACATCCAGTTAAAGATGCTAGTTGGGAAGATGAAGCATAAATTCATAAGTATGGACAGACCGTGCAAGAGCTCATAAACATGAGTTCATGAAAATTTTCAAGTGAAGGAGTATGATGCAGGAGCATCATAAGCAGCCAACCAAGCAAGCATAAGGCGGAAGACAACTGGAGAAGTGCAACACACATTTTACACATTTTGAAATGTTTTTGAAAAATTAATGAAGCGGATATTAATGTGATAGCTGGGGAAAGCATACTTACATTTATATCTTAGATATTGTAAACAGATCTTGGGCATTGTTCTCATCTGTAGAATGTAAAGGCATTTATACGTAATTAATGAAAGTAGGTAGATTTGAATTCATAGATTAGACAATTTAGAGAGTAGGAGGGAAAATGGACATAGACACCCTCACCCTTGTATTATTGTATCATTAGAATAGAAGAAGAGAGATTTCATAAGTTGTTGAGCTGTAGCATATAACTGTAGATAAGAACCCATGTACAAGAGTATTTGAGTTAATATATGAAGCTTTGACTCAGATTTCATGGTGTTGTGATGTTTGCTGTTTACATATGCTGAATGGTATGCTTACAGTTGTTTTATTCTATCTGTTATGCCTTTGTTGTTATTCTGTGTTGAATGTATGATTTCATGTTGAATGTATGAAGTCTGAGAGAAGAATGAGTTTCAATTGTTTCTCTTCCTGAGAGAGTTCCTACAAGGAGTGCAGTGAAACGTTCGCAAGGTGTGCGTTGACAAGGGGTCTGAGTTTTATCTCAGAAAGATTAGGAAGGATACCGTTGTTCTCATTCCAGCAGAAGTGAAGGTGAAGCACATGAGCTGTGCAAGGTGTGTGCAGGCTAGTTGAAGCCTTAGAATTTATCAACTAAGGTTGAAGAGTGAAGGACTGTTGTTGCTGAGAGTACATAGAGTCGAAGAATCAAATACACAGAAGTATTTGAAAGATTACCGCAAAGAATGTGTGCATGAGTCCTTTCGAGACTTGAGTTTGTAAGAGAAAGATCAGGAGGATTAGTACCTTTTAAGTGTTCAAAAGGAGGGAGCGAAATTATTGCGTAGAAGTTAAGGTCCAGTGGAAGAACACTGGTTCATTTCGCAGGAGTTATCCAAGAGGAAACGGGAGGTTGAAACTCTCCATGGAGAACTCACGAAGTTGCGAGGACCATAGGATCTAGAGGAGCTGCAAGGTGGATAAGGATTGGACGAATCCATCACTTTGGTATCAGGAATCAACATGGACTGTTGATCGTGATCTGTTGTGAGTCGTCAGATCATTTCGAGGATTCGGAATTTGTAAGTCTGGAGTGTAAGCCAAAATCCTTGGTCACTCTAACTCCCGGATCACGAAAAGGATTGTTAAGTGTGGAATTTTGGGATTTCGGTAATTCGGGATTCGAAATACTGAAAATCCTGATGACAAGGAGCCAGGGGCCTTTACATTGAAAACCCTGAAGTTGTGAAACCCAAAATATCCTTGAAGTGGCATTTCGGCATTTCGGGGATCGGGGTTTCGACGTTCCCGTTGACAAGGATTCGGGGCACTTCACATAAGAAACCCCAAAGTCACGAAACGTGAAGTATTGGTGAAGTGGTGTTTCGGCATTTCGATGTTTCGGGGTTTGGGAACCTGAGAAGACAGTGGTTTGAAATCAAGAGCCTCAAACTCCTGGTACCCGAAAGCCCGAAATAACGTGGGCCGTCGAATCTAAAGGGAGGCTATTAGTCGTTGATTTTGTAGAAGATGCCATTTTGGAATTCAAGATTTCGAAGTGGTAGGGGAAGGACAGTCGAAGGCTTGTTCAAGTTTCGAAAGTCGAGAAGAGCGACAGGTGGCAGGAACCCATGACAGAGACACATGATAGATGAGAAGGCAGATGGCGCATACTCGTTGCCAGGTAGTGTCAATTCCCATTGACCATTTTGGGGTTTCGAAGGTTGGAGAGTCGAAAATATTTACATCAGGATTCGTGAAATCGCGAAGTCCGAAACTCTGAATTAACGGAAAGTTTCGTTGGGGAGCCAGCCTTTGCTGAACTCATCGGGGTTCAGAATTTCGGTAGTTTCGAAGACAAGAGGTCAGGGTTCTTTACTCCAGAATTCCCGAAGTCATGAAACGTGACACAACTGTGGAGGAGGACGCGGCCAAAGATTTAGGAAATTCGACAATTCAGGTTTCAGAGGTTGTAGAGACAGGAAACTTGACAACAGGAATCACGATATCGCGAAACCCAAAATCCTGATTCGACAAAGGGCACAATCATATTGTTGGTAAGGATATTTGGGTTGATGCCTTGTGTTTGATCACGCGGGCATACCTATAAGGACCTGTGGAAAACACTATTGTGTGCGTGAAGTATTCCCTGAGGGGAAATCAAATTGTCAATCAGACTCAGGGGAAGATTTGGAATGATCCTACGCGGATCTTGGCCCGAGGGTCGAGGTTCTGCGTCAGCGTAGCCATCACATCTCTTCTCAGAGATAAAGCTGCCACCATTCTAGCAAGTCTCGCACTCTGTATTTTTATAGTCTCTTTACAATTCTTTCATTAATAGAAATCGAGTATTGTTGTATTTCTCTGTTTCTGGAAATTTCCATGAGTATTTCATTATAATTTCTCTGCTTTCATTTCATTTAGTAAATAATTTGGATCACCTAGACATTCGATCAAAAGTAAGGATAGATCCTGACCATTGAAATTTTCAGTGTGAACTATATCCATTATGAAGGTCGTACAAGAACTGCATCATTCTGCCAAATCACTTTCCATGTAAGCCTGCCATGTCACATACCATACAGGTCCATGTTACCATTTGTACTTCATTTTCTCCACATCAACATGAAACATCACATTTTCATGTCATCATAAATGTCCTCGTTAGATTCCATGTCATCATAAGGGTACCACTAAATGGAAATATGCGACGATAAAATAAAACAAAGATACATGGAATATTTTATCAAGGTTTGGGGAGATTTGTCAAAAAACAAATTTTGAAAAGCGTCGATGAAATATTAGCATCAACGAAAATATTATGGGTTGGGTGCAACACACATCCTCTGATTTTGATGAAATAATTTTCCATGGGTAAATCTTAGTTGTTTGGTCACGAACAAGAATAGATCCTGACCGTTGGTCCTCCCACATGAATTGTGCCATTGAGAGATAAACTTGTTCAATATTTTTGCGATAACGTTTGATCCAAAATTCCATTTGAGGCATTCCTTATACCGTTGGAAAGGTATCGTCAATATCTATAAATTTGTAGTTAATAACTTTCCTTAATGTTGCGTTTTTTGTTTCATATTTTAAAAATAAAAGAAATTAGCCTTAGGGAAGTGACTTGAATATTTTGTTTTAAGATAAGTGGATTATTTTATCTGATAAATTCGTTACAAGAATATATTTTTAGTTTTAATATACATCTATATGATCCAGGCACATGCAAGGGAAATATTGTAGCATGGTGAGAATAATTTCAATGCTGTATGGTGCACACTGGTAGATTTTCATCAGTGGACAAACACAAGCCTGAGGACATGGTTGGAATAATTGTTGACTGGGTTCATGAACATTCTAATTTTAGTGGTGGCTATTTACTGAAGATTTAAGAACAACTCAGCTAAAGTTCATTGTGCATAAAATAAAAAACAAATCATTTTTGACGATGCATGCATGAGATTGCTAAGGAAAGAACACCATGCCAAATTATTTAATCAAAGAAATATTTATGAGGTTGAGCATGCATGAATTGAAGAATTTAGTCAACTAGATATGTGGCTGATGCACAACCTTTTTCATGGTTGTTTTATCAATACTTTTGGTTTACTGAAGATACATATTGCATGAGCAGATTGCATGGATTTTTACATAACCATTTTGTTTTATTCCATAATTAGATTAGTTTTTATCTTGTAAATAAAGAGATTGACCTCTTAGTGATGTTCTTGGATCTCTAGAGTGATTTAAAGAGGATTGTAAGCAGAGAACTATTTCAATGTTTAATTCAGAAACTATTTGGAGTCAAGACATTATAGTTTTATGAATTTTTCATGTGTTTATTCATCATTGTGGATTATTCTACAAATGATTAAATGTTGCATGCATATACTAAGGATTTAATACTTTTAAGC
>JASDQU010204190.1:12321-27876 GCA_032191745.1 Picea mariana
ATATATATATATATATATATATATATATATAAAACTATATGAATATTTACCATTTGTAAAATTTAGTGTTCAACAAATTCTTAAGTCTAGGAGACCATGACACTCTCTTAGGTTCCAAAAGCAAAAAAACTTTCCCCACTGAGGAAATCATGCATAATGTATGTGTTTCTGACTTATCCATAAATTATAATATATAGCTAAAAGTCTGAGGTGGCCATAGCCATGTTTGTAAACTAGAAAAAACATTTGCAAAATATCTGAAAAATTTGAAACATTCTAAAAAGTCCTAGGAACATGAGGTCCCATTTTTGGAGGGTTACCCATAGTCGAGGAAGCTCCAGGACTTGTGCCAACAACAAGAACGTCAACATTTAGACTGGTGGATGGAGCGCTAGGACTCAGACCAATGCTAGCAACAGGTGGTTGAAAAACGCCTCCATGTTTGCGTGCCAACCAGGTTATAACCATTTCCATTCTTCCCTTAAGCTGATGAAAGTCCTCTTCTTTGGGAAACATGTCGAGTGCAACCATTGTTTTGACATGCCAATAGAGCTCGAGGGTATGAAAATACTTGGAGTTTATGGTCCTGGAACAACCTAGATCCAGAATCACTCTCCCTACTTGGAAATCAACTTCTACATCCTTCGTGAATTCCCAGACTAGGAGGACCTCAGCTTTCAGGGCCGACATGGCCACTTTGTCATCCTCAGGCACATGGTTTTCATCATGCTCTGTATCTTCCAGTGTTTTCTTTGCTGCATGAGATGGCTCAGCCCTAGACGGACCAACGCCTGAAGAGCGGGGATTATGACCGCGAGGTGCCATTGAAGGGGAGAATAGGACAAAAGGAGTGACAAACCAGTAGACAGAGTCCATGCAAACCAACATGAAGGTATTCGATAGAGCCAAGTAGCAGATATGACCGTTGCAATTGAAAGCGAGGGGCACCTTTAAATTTTCGACGAATTTACCAATTATTCTATCATTTTCATGACGAATCATATTGATCGACTTCATGGGAAGAAGCTCCACAATTCCCATTCGATTGGTTATTCCTGTCCTTGACATTAAATCTTGCAGCGGTTCATTCATCAACATGATGATCATGCGAGTGCAAAACTTGTGGCGAGACTAGGTATTCCTTCTGTCCCGCATGCGAATGATCTGGAACCTCGTGTCCATCATTAACACATTCAACCTCATAATGAAGTTGAGTACTATTACTTCTGGAAGCTGCAGAGATCAATCGAGGTGGGAGCTCTGGAGTAGTGGTGGAGGTGATATTCGGGCTGCCAAGATGCGGCAGATGGGTTCCCAATGTACTTGGGCCATGCACCACATGTTTAGCAATTGTCATTTGTGCATGCATGCAAGTGGACACCCCATATGGGGAGTGGAGATCGAATTGTTCTAGAGATAGACAATTTTGCTTGAGCAAGGAGTGAGGGAGCTCTTTCCATGCCGAGTCTAGGGCTACTGAAGGAGTATCATAGCTTGTGTTTGCCATAAAATATGCCACTTTATTCGCTAACCTTTTAACATGAGAGGGAACAAGACCAGGGAGGCTTGGGAGGAGATAGGACATAGTGTTAATGAAGTATTTGAAACGCCAATGGGAAGAGAGTTTGGAGGGAGGGGAACCCCATTGAAGCTTGGTAAGAATATGGGTGATGAGTTGGGAATCATCTTCAATTATAAATTGGGACTGGGGAAGTCGGATGACAATTTTGAGACCTTGGAGGAGGGCCCACAACTCTGCAACATTATTAGATTTTATCCCAATATGGAAAAAATATATGTGGATAATCTTACCCGTACAGTCTCTGAATATAACTCCAAAGCTGGCGGGACTAGGGTTTCCTATTGAGGCTTCATCAAAATTCAATCTGACAAAGTCTGAGGGAGGGGGGGTCCAGTGAGTAGGTATGGATGGATGCGACGAAGAGTGCTGGGAAACAAGCGAGGGTGAGGGGGTGACAAAAATGTAGGTCTGGAGAAGAAATTGTTTGGAGGAGTGGCATTATATATCTTTAGCGGTCCAATTTTCTTTTAAGATAGTCTCTTCCATGTTCCTTTTGATCTTTCTCCATAAAATGTTTTGAGGATTGGATGAGTTCCTAAAGATTCATCCATTTCCCTCTTTCTAGATCTCCCAAACCAGAAAACCAGGGAAGAGATTCCATAATCGATTGAGGATCGGACTTTTGAAGTAGGAGTCCCTCCAGGATGCAATGGTGGCTTTGATGGAGTCCCTGACTCGATCTGATTGGCGAAAAGCTATGGCTCCTTTGTCCCAAAGATCATTGTTGTAGGCACATGCATCGAGGAGATGATCCATGGTTTCGTTTCTTTGATGGCATAACATGCATATGCCCGGTCCATGAAGTCGTCTTTTACATAGATGATCCCATGTGAGGATTTTTTTGTGAGCCACCTACCAAAGGAAGGTTGCTACTTTCTTCCAGAGTTTTTCTTGCCAATTTTTTTCCCATATATTCTCTACTGAAAGGTTTGGGTGATGAGAAACCAAGTGATAAGCGTATTTTAAGGAGAAGTCTCCAACTGAGCGATATCCCCATCGGAGAATGTCAGATTGAGCTGAGATTTTGATTTTTCTTTGGTTTAACAACCGAGTTAAGGAAGATAGTTGGGATCAACTCTGAAGGGGAAAGTGGTTTGGTTCAATCCGCCATATGTGGCAATTTGAATTGACTGGTATAGGAGACTAGTAATCATTGACTAGATGAACTTGGTGGGTTTGAAGGGGATGCTTCAACGGTAGGAGTCTTCTATCTGATTGGATGGCTGGTAATTGCTGCCAAGAATGTTCCCAAAAGAGAGTTGATTGTCCATTTCTTATCTCCCAAAAATTATGTTGTTGTACGCGCCATCTAATCTGCCATGACGAGTTCCAGATAAGAGATCCTGGAGTATGATTCACCATTCAGATAAGTTCATCAGAGCTAAGTTGATTTGCATATTTTGTTTCTAGAGTTTTCTCCAAAGTTCGCCTTTTTTTTGAAGCCATTTCCACCAAATTTTTCCCCCCAGGGTATTGGAAATAATTTTGGGATCCCTAAGTCCTAACCCTCCCTAAAGTTTGGGTAAGAATAAGGTATTCTAGGCTACAAGGGCCATTTTTTTTGAATCCTGAGCTCCTTGCCATAATAAATTTCTTTGAATTCCTCTTACAACTCACATGATTCTTTTTGGTGCATCTAGTGCCGAGAAGAGATAGAGGGAAATAGCTTGAAGAATAGATTTGAGAAGGATAAGGTGGCTTGCAAAGTTGAGAGGAAAGAAGGTCGAGTTGGATAGCTTCTTGCTAAGACGAGAGAGAAGATCTTGCAAAGTGATGTTGTGAATCCTTGAAGTCAACAGAGGAACTCTGAGATATTTGGCTGGAAGGGAGCTCCTAGGAAATCCTAAGATGCGAGAGACATGGAATTGCACTTACATAGGGGTATTGAAGAAGAAGATTTGAGACTTTAACTGATTAATTGAAGTGCCTGAGGATTTCATGAAAGTATCAAGCACCAATATGAAAGATCGATCCTCCTTTGCAGAAGGGATGCCCACGAGTAGGGTGTCATCCATGAATTGGTTATGGGTTAGAGGATTAGCCGAGTGATGCAATGAAAAACCTTGGAGTTTATTATTTTCAGCGACTGCGACCCAATCCTTCAGCCATAAAAATGAATATGAAGGTAGAGAGGGGGTCATCTTGATGTATTCCTTGGGAGGGTTGGAAGGGTGGGGAAGAAGAACCATTGATCAAAAGAGAAAAGAAGGTTGAGGAGATGAGGTCAAGTATCCAATGGATCCAATCATGGTGAAATCCAAAAGCTTTAAGGATGTCTTTTATATATTTCCAACTGAGTTTATCAAAATCCTTGGACATGTCCAATTTGATAAGCATGCATGGGGTTTTCGTGGTTTTTAAATAATGGTCTACTTCATGGGAAAGGATGATGCTATCCAAAATTTGACGTCCTTCAACATATCTTAACTGTTCAAGAGTGATCAGACTTGGAAGCAGAGGTTTAAGAAACAAAGCAATGCATTTAGAAATGATTTTATAAATCACATTGCATAGGGCTATGGGGAATAATTTATTAGGATTGGTTGATTTTACCTCTTTAGAGATCAGAGTGAGGAAAGTTGCATTTATAGTAGGGAGGACCCCCAACATCCTTTGTGATTCCTGAACAAGGGCCCAAACGTCCACCTGTATAATTGACCAACAATTATGAAAAAAGTTCGAAGTAAATCCATCCAGGCCAAGAGCCTTCCCAATAGCTAGATCGAACTTTGATGTCTCGACTTCCTCGAGGGAGATCAATCTCATTATATTGGAATTTTGTTCATCTGTCACTAGATGAGGGATGTGTTGAGCGATATCTTGAATAGATTCTGAGCGGTCTAGAAGAGGTTCAACTAGAGTATCCTGGAAAAAGGTGGTTAATTCTTGCTGAATATTAGAATGAGAACTTAGCTTGTTACCTTGCTCATAAATGAGATGAGTGATGTGATTGGAGTTGCGCCTTTGGATCATCGAGCAATGGAAGAATTTTGTATTAGGTTCTCCTTCTTTGAGCCATTGCACCGTCGATTTTTTTGTCCATAGGATTTCTTCTTGCTTCTGTCTTTCTAAAATATGATCACCTAGAGTTTGTTCTTGCAGGGCCAAATCCGGAGATCGACCATGAGGGATAATTTGTTGTTGAATCATTTCCATTTGTGCTCTTAGAATACGTTGAGATTGAAATATATTTCCAAAATTTGTCTTGTTCCATATCTTGATACGTTGTTTAAGAAACTTGAGACACTATCGAAAGCGATACATGAAGGATCCTTTTATTCACTGAGATTCCTCCCACCAACCCTACACATTTCTCAGAAAATCTAGGTGAGAGAGACAAAATTTCTCAAACCAAAAGGGGTTCTTGAGAGGCTTGTTGAGAGTGTCAAGAGAAAGGAAAATTAGCTAGTGGTTGGATCCTATAGTTGGTAAGATATGGTTTCCATGTGATAGCCTGCAAGCATAAGGGGTTCTGATACAAGAAACTTGTCCAATCTGCTAGCCACCTGATGGGAACCTCCTCTTCAGTTGTTCCATGTGAAGGTTCCATTTTTTGTTTCTAGATCAATCAACTTTTGGTCCTGGATAAAATCCTTGAAGGATAGATGTTCTGCATCTAGGAATCTTAGTCCTTTTTTTCTTCTGAGGAGGTAATGAGGCTGAAGTCACCTTCAACTATCTAGTAGTGAGGGGAGATTAAATCAGAAATATATTGAAGTTGTTGTAGAAATTTGAGCTTTTCCCCAGTTTTATGTGGCCCATAAACATTGGTGATGAATCCTAAGGTTCTCTTCCCCAGGGGTTGGAATTCTATGGTGATTTTATGCTTGGTACATCAGAAATTCCAAACAAGAATCTTGACTGGATTCCATAGGATTGTTAGGCCTCGTACTGTTTCTCTCGAGTCAATTTCCATATAACATTCATTTTTTCATATTTTTGGGAGAAGGTTCCCCAATACTTCTCGTGAACATTGTGTTTCTTGGAGAATCATTATGTCAATGTTTTCATATTGAAGCTTGTTTCATAAGAGCTTGTGATTGCTCTTACTATTTGGTCCTCTTGTATTCCATGATATTACTAACATGGGTAACCTTGGGAGGGTTGGAATAAATCCGTGATGGGATAATTTTTCGCTGAATTAACCAAAATGTCCCTTATTTCCTGAAGAAGCCGATGGTTGGATTTGCGACCTCTTCTTTTGTCCTCCTTGGGAAATTGTTTTTTCTTGAGTTTGTTGGGGTGAATTCCAAGATTTGGATTAGGGGTTTGGGAATCAAAGGGGTTTGGCGATTTCTTTCTTCTTCGGTGTAGAGAATTACTGACCACCTGAATATGCTTTGGAGGAATTGATTGCATATCTCGTCTTTTGACAACATCTACAATGTTTTGAAGGTCTATACCTTTGAGTTCCATTTATTTTGTTTCAACTTCTAGACCATCATCTAAGGACAACATCATATTGGCATCCTCCAAGGGAGGTAATCCAGAAAGGGGATAAAATATTTTTGGATTTTTAGAGTCATCAGGATGGGGAGGTAATTCGTCAGATTTTTTATTTTTCGGATTGCTGGTGGAGGGGGTTCCATTACTAATTTTAGAAGCATTTGGGGGTAGGGAATTGAGGGCTTTGAAGTTGTTCTTTTGACCAAAAGTTTTTAAGAGTCACGAGGGTCTAGTGGGTATCAATTTTTGGTTAGCTCTTTGGCGAGGAAATATCTTGGTGTAGCCTTTTGCATCCTTCTCCAAATATGGTTTGGAGGGTTTGAGAGGGTTTAACATAGGAAAATCACGGTAAATATGTCCATGCTCGTGACAATGCTTAAATTGGAAGGGGATGAATTCATAGTCTAGGGTTTGGAGCCAAGTAACATCTTGGAAAGTCAGGCAGATCAATTCCGGAATTGGATTGGATACATTCATATAGATGCATATAGAGACGTAGGCAGTGTAATGACCCTGCTTGGTGGCTTCATAGGATTTGGAAAAGGTGCCTAGGGTGTTCAAGATGCCTTCTATAACCTCTTCTTCCCAATATTAGGGGAAATATTGTGGAAATGTAACCCTTGAAATATTGTGGAAAGAAGTAAAGTTTGGTTTTGAGGTGTAACCCTGCAAAACTGTAGAAGTAAGGTTTGGTTTCGAAGATTCGATCACGTTCCTTGGGGTTTTCAAAGATGACCATGAAGAAACCTTTGGACCCTAGATTTAGATCAATGTGACATGTAGGTTTCCATCTAGAAGTAATCCAAAAAACTAAATCCTTCTTAGGTGGTCAGAGACCCAAGAATTTACCTATGAGCGCATGTTCCTTCATGCATTGTACATATCTGCTCAACTTCTTGGACCAGATAACGTACTGAGTCATCACTAAAACTTTCAGAATACACTGCCTTGATATCCACTTGGTGCCCCCGTCATAGAGGAGTGACGAATTCGTGTGGAGTTGTGTGTCATTCATGTGTTCATCCCTAGAGGGATGCACATTATTGGAGGTTCCTGCAGTTGTAGAACCTGACGTGTCAGGCTGGTTCCAGAAGGACCTAGGTCGACACTGTTGATTTGCAGAGAAAGCGGTAGAGGGGGGTCAATTCCCCTCTGTGGAAGGGGTAGACAAAACCATAGCAGAGTGTTTTTCAAGCTCAGTCAATCTTCCATAGTTTTAATTAAAAAAACTACAAAAATGAATTTATATGAACTTAAGATTTATTTTAAAATAATATTTAATGCAATGTTAAAAATATAATAGTGCAATGGAACAATGCATTGTAAAAGTGAATATATATATGAATTTAATCTTTATTTCCAAACAATATTTAATGCAATGTTGAAAATATAATGTGAAATGGAATGGAGAAATGATATTATCTTTTAAATGTTAAAGATATATTATTATTACACATGTTCATGATAAAAATAAAAATATAATAAGAAAAATTTAATTTGAAGGTCAAGGTCAAGCCAGACACCAAATTGATGTATGAGACCTCCCTCCCCCCATGGTCAGGGATCAATCTAGAGACCAAATTGTAAATCCAGAGGCCCATGATGAGGGGCAAGGATAGACACCAAATTGGTGTATGAGAACCCCTCTGCGCTAGAGACCCACGGTCAGGGGTCAAGCGAGACACCAAATTGGTGTATGAGACCCCTTTGTTTGTGGCACAATGGACCCCCTCTACGCACATATTTGACTGCTAAAGTCTACGGAGGTATACATATACTACACTCCTTTGGATTTGAACTTGTAACCTCTTAGGAGGAAATGTATGTTCTTAACCATTAGACCCACTTACGATGTATTAAAAATGTAATAATACAATGAAAAGGAAAAATAATATTATTTTTTAAATGTTAAAGATATATTATTATTACACATGTTAAAGATAAAGATAGTAAAAGAAGACTCTCTCTAGAGTTCACATATCTTTTACCTAACAACTTTGGAATTTTGGAACCCTTTGCAACATCAAAATAGATCCATTTTTTTACACAGTTTTTAGTAAATGATTCTTCCTCTTGTAAAGAAGTCACAATATTATATAAACACTGTATAGCATAATGAAGGAAAATTAGGAGATATTGTGGGAATGTGTACATAGTTCTTTGTTGTTTTGGAAGGAGACAAATTGTTAACAAGCATTGAATTGTATAGTAGGGGAAATATTGTGGAAATTTGTATATATGTTAGGAATATGTTAAGGATGGTGAAAGGAAAGAAAGTGTTTCTACTCACATTCAATATATTATGGTAACATGTGTGCATTTTAGGAATAGTGAAAGGAAAGGAAATGCTTGTACTCAAAGTTAAGGGATGCATGGACAATAACATCCATTTTTGGTATTGTTCATATAACTTCTTCAAATATAATTCAAGATGACTACTAACTAATTTTGACAACACTAGAACAAACAAAAACAACAAAAACTACTTACATTACATCTTAATTTGAAGCATACAAATAACACAATTTACATTTATTTTATTACACATTACATTGAAGCACACAAATGACACAACTCTTTGTGATTTGTGCCCTTTTTGGTCTTCATAAAATCTTTTATCGAACCATTATTTAAGACCATATTATCACAATAGAATTCAAGAGCCTATTATACTATAATACCTCTGGTTTACCACTTCAGAGGTCTAGTTACCAGTTTCCAACACCGTACTTTGGAGCTCTAAAGTGTTATACCATACCACTTACTGTTCTTTAGAAAACCCACTTCGGAGGTCTTAGCCATTTTTTCAAAAACAAGACTTGTGGCATTGAAGTGGTATCATGATACTTCCCAGTGGCCCAATACTATGCTTTTGTGTCCAACATGGATTATGTTTGTAATTTTTTCCAACTCACGTGGATTAACACTTGGCCTCTATCCACGTCAATAAAAATTTGACGGCTATGTTGTGTAAGTACGACTTGTTGGACATGTGTTGTACTCTTTGTAGGTAGAACTAGTCTCATACTAGAGTGAAGGGGGCGTGGGGCATGTGGGGGTGGATCCCTTGAAAGAAAATTTTGGGTTTGTTTTTGGTCCATTTTGTGCATTTTAGCCAATGATTTTTCACACATTATAAACTAATTATGGTTAAGGAATTGGGGTTGTAATATAATACGAGTTAATAGATTAGCATTTTAGATGTTATAGAATACCTAGATATGTATTGTAAATGATGAAGTTAATACAATGAGATAGAGAGAGGAGCGACTCTCAATTAGGTTGGTTTTCCTAGTTAAGGGTTTTCAGGGTAAGTATTTGTGCACTGAGTGTGCGTGCCATTGTTATTTTGTGTTTTTTAGATTACGTTCGTATCAACTTTCTTGTACGAGTTTATCAAAGGATTCATTTGGTATTAGAGAGATAGATACCTAAAATAGTGGCTTCTAGTTTGGTTGGTTTTTCAGTTAAGGGTTTGCAGGTAAATATTTGTGTACTATGTGAATGTGCCATTGTTATTTCACATGTTTTAGATTTTTTTAGTATTGGTTTTTTTGCATGTATGTTTATTAAACTCTTCATTTGGTATCAGAGAAAGGTTATTGGATTTAGGGGGGAATTCCTTTGTTTTTAGGATTTAACTCAATCTGTGAAGAGAAAGGTATCTTGGGTTTGCAATAAACCTTTGTTTGAGTGGGAGATCTACGCAATGAATCTTGTGCAAATAAAATGGTGAGAAATTCAAGAATACAAATGGATATGTTTAATGATAAGGGATTTGAGTTATCGAAGCTAAAGATGGAAGATATTATTGTAGATAAAGAATATTGGGTCATTGTGGATAGAGGTACAAAGCCTACTAGTATGCCAAAATAAGATTGGGAAAATATGGAAAGAAAGGCCAGAAGTACAATTTGACTCTACCTCTTAGATTTGATGTTGTTGAATGTATTTAGTGAAGAAATTGCAAAGAAGTTGTGGGAAAAGTTAGGGAATTTGTACTAGTTAAAGTCCTTGGTAAACAAGTTGTTTCTTTGAAATAGGTTTTATCATATTAGGATGGAGGATGGAGACTCCATGATGGAGCATCTAAATTATTTTAATACTCTGGTACGCCAACTTGTCTCTATTGTTATTGAGATGGAGGAAGAAGATAAGTGTAATACCTTGTTACGTTCTTTGCCAAACTCTTGGGATAATCTAGTTGTAGCAATTGGTAATACTACTCTGTTAGGGTCCTACCATAAACCCCTTACTTAGATACTATATTAATGTATGATGGCACCTTCCTTCAATAAGGCTCATTAAGTAGTTAGTTAATAGTCACTCATTGTAAATAAGGTCCTTTTATTAATAAGTCCCAAAATAGTTGGTCAAACTTCATTATAAGGGGCCCATAAGTAGTTAAAATTGTCAGGAAATGAAAGACATTGCCACACTAATCCTAGAAGAAGAGAATAATAATTTAATCAAGAATGAAAATGACACAAGAAATCACACAATACACCGAGATTTTACCCTAGAAGCCATTAACCAGGAAAACCAATATTCCTTTGAGAGTTATGCTCTCTTGTTGTCTTATTCAAGTAGAATAAAAGGTTACATGTATAACCTTAGTCCACACCTAAGAAACAATCAAAATCATACCCTCTTACCTGCGCAAGAACAACCCTGTAGCCAATTCAGATTACATATGCATGACTAGCAACCTAGATTTACATATGCATTATCCTTTACAACTTTACAACACACCTCTTTATAGGATTTACAAAAGGAAAAACCATAAATATTGGCACCCAAAAACATTTATAGATCCATGCATATCATTGGCTACAAATATCACAAATCTCGGGATTATGTTATAGTCGACTCCAAGTTGGGTTTACCAGTTGACTACCAGTCGACCTTCATTCGGTCTCTAGTCGGTTGTCTCATGCCTGCACTTTGAACTCTTTTCGGTTGACTTGTCGTCGATATCTTAGACTTCGACTTTACCCAATCAACTCCCTTGACCTTCGACTTGATTTCTATCCACCTTGACCTTCGACCGCCAGTCGATTCACCTCAACTAGACTTTCACTGCAAATAATATAACATCCCAAAATTATCCCACTTGTTGTCTTCTTTGTTGAAACATGAGATTCCTAAAATTTCGTTCACAGACCTAGGGAAACAATGCCCATTGCCTCTTTGCACCAAGAGAACTTCACAACACTCACAAACTTGGTCAACGAGTCTACTATGTTTTCCAACATGTCTACTTTCTCCAGTAGTAATTTGTTACTTTCCACCATGTCTCTTACGAAATGGTATTGTACTTCAATGTGCTTAGTATTTTAATGATAAGTAGGGTTCTTTGCTAGAAATATTGCGCTTTGACTGTCGCAACTTACCTTCATATATCTCTACTCAAACCTGATTCTTGAACACAACCTTTGAATCCATACCTCTTCTTTGATTCCATGAGTGTTCACCATGTATTCAACTTTTGTTGTTGACAAGGCTACAACCGCCTATCGCTTACAACCTTGTCACTTACTCATCCAGCTTATTGCTCCACCAAACATCTTGAAGACATATCCACTGGTCGACCTCCATCGATTCAAATATCCAACCCAGTCAACGTCGACAAAGCCATGTACATCTAATTTATCACTACCACCTCCACGATTTCCTTGGTAGCATATAGAAAAATAATTCGTGCCACAAAAATACCTGAATACTTTCGAGGATGAGGCAAGTACCCCAAGCAAAGATTGGAAAGAATCATCTTGTCAAAAAATCAATTATTATGATCAAAATTTTTGGAAGAGTTAGCTTCCCAAACAATTAGTTTCACATAAATAAAAAATATTACATTGACTTTATTGCTAAAAAAAAATCATGATTCACATAAAAATTTAAGAGAAGGACAAAAATTGAGATGCACAAAAGTATAAAGTAGAAGGTACAAATAAAGAGACTTAATTTGATTTATTACATATTTTCAATAGTGGTGGAGTTTAGATTATTGGGGAGGGAGTTGGAAATATGAAATTTCTACATACTCACTTGTCTCCAATTTTGACCTAAAATATGAGAAAAAAAAATGTGATGATGTGATGATCTAATTGGATGTACTTTTTTAACTTGAACAAATGCAAAATACACTATCACATGAAGAGAAAATAAAATATATTTGAACACATTGCTACAAACATGCAATTTCTCCAACATGCTCCTTTTAATCAACAAGAGAATGATCATGAATGATTATTTAAAATTGATTTGACTATAATGGAGCGTGATTCTCTGGTAGAAACCAAAGAACTAAGGGGAATATAGTCAAAGAAAAATAGAAAAGGAAGAGGGTGTTATAACACAAATTTCCACTCCATACTACATTTGTGAGATGGTCTAGTCCATTCCTCAACTTGCAAAGCTAAATTCCAATCTCCTTCATCAAAATCATCTAAAAAACTCTACTTTTGTTGATCTATGGTATTCACCCAAGTGCAACTCGCGTACATACACTATTTTCTAGTGTGAAAATCGTGTACACCCCTAATTTTGTAAAAAAATAAACTATTCTGTACTTTTGGGCAGGGTTTACGGGTTTTCCCGGTCATAAACCTCCATTTTCCCATATACAATGGAATGTAACCATATCAACCCTATTTATGATGGTATATAAGAACCTATGGGAGTGTGGGTGAGGAGAGACAACCTTGGTGCAGAAAAATGCTGTCCATTTGCAAGCTTCCCTATTCCCTAAATCTCTGATAACTATCCCTTGATTTGGAAATTTACTTTTCAGTATCCCTTCCTCCATCCTATATGATCATTGGGTGTGTTCCTATTCCTTCTGGGTCATGTGAGGAAGTACTCTATTTTTGAGTTGATGCTTGAAGGGTTCGGTGGAGGAGCTTAGGCGGTTGGTTTCGAGGTAGTGTCGTTAGTCACAATCATATTGTAACTTAGCTATCTCATGTTGATTAATAAAGAGTTCTCTTTTCCTCCAATTTATGTGCAATTGTGTTTAATTAGTTTATTTGTGTTGATTTTGTTATACATCTCTAAGTTCACATATTTCTTTTATATCTTGATTTGATAACTACCTTGTTGCAGTATCTATTTGGTTCCTTTTACAGGTTTGTAGAGGCAAAGGTCTGGAGCAAGTCAAAGGTCGAGAGTGAGAGTCTACATCGAACGTTTGGATACACGGTACAAGATCCTTCTTTCTCTCTTCTAAGTACTTATTTCTTTATTGATTTATATGATGGAGGGTAGGTTCAGTCTTTTAGATATGGTTAAGATCCGTTGTGACATAGACCCAATGTCATAGGATTAAAATCACGTAACATAATTGGTGACCATACTGAGGATATTTTTCTCCTAGTTTGGGTTAGTTTAAGGGATCTTGTGCTTTCTTGTTTTCTGGGCTTGTTGTCGAGAATTTACTACCTCAAAAGTCTTTTCCATTTTATAGAACCTTCCTTATTGATTTCATTTTCTCTTTTTTGAGTTTTTTGTTAACTGTACGTGATTTTCCTGTGTATGAACCGCATATATACATGATTCGCTTCAGTTCTAGTCATGTACATACACAATTTGTAGTGTACACATTCACATACACTTCTGGAAAAATTGCTTTTAAGGCCATTTTCTGGTGTCTAGGAAGTTCTAGGTTGGATGTTCACCATTTCCTAAACCTTATATGGTTGTTTTTGTCTTTGAAAGTTATATCAAGTCTCTGTAAACTTGGGAATTTGATTAAGAATTTCTTGCTCTTTGATTGGTTGATGTTGTTGTATATAAGGTTTTTAGGTGGGCTGATAGGTTAGTCTTTGAGTGGATGGATTATACTTCTAGTTCTTTTTTGTTTTCAAGTGACCCTAAGCTGTCTTCTTTTTTCCTCTTTGCCTGCTTTCCCTTTTTCATAAAAGAAAATACAAAATTGCATTGTAGCTGTAGTTTCATTTTATTTCCTTTTAGTAAAAAAAAGAAAAATATCTTGGTTGTTAGTTGTTTCTTTTCTTGTTCCCTTGCCTCTTAAGTTTTTTCAAGAAAAAAAAATCATTTTCTAGCACTCATGTCTTTTATGCATTTTTCTTTTTTTGGAAAAGTTGTTTATTTTGGTTTGAGTATCTCCTTTTACAAAAAGAAGAAGGGGAAGAGGGAGAGGGAGAAGAAAAATAAGAGGAGGGGTGAAGAAAAAGAGGGGTGAAGGAAAAAAGAAAGAGAGAGAGGAGGAGGAAAGAAAAAGAGGAGGGGAAGAGGGGAAGAGGGAGAGGGAGAGGGAGTGGAGGAGAGGAGGAAAATGATTGAGAGAAAGAGATGAAGCAGAAGGATAGAGGAGAGGACAAGACCAAGGAGAGGAGGAGATGAAGAGAGAAAGGAGAAGAGGAAGAGGAAGAGGAAGAGGAAGAGGAAGGGATGAAGTGATTTTCCTAAACCTACTTAAAAAAAAATCTCATCTCCAAAACTCAAATCCTATCTCCCATAAAAAACCCAAATCTTATCTCAAAAATCCAAATCCCATCTCCAAAACCCAAAGCCCATCTCAGAAATTCAAATTCCATTTTGTTTTAAATTTTCAAATTAAAAAAATAGGGGGAAAATGTAAAAAAAACTTACCTTTGATCCRGTGATGCCCCACAAATATCCCTTGCCTACTCATGTCAAGTRCCCCCACAAATCCCTTTCATCTTTAAGAAGCTCYGCTCAACACCCTCATGTGAAAATGAAATGAAGGAGACCCTCTTTTTCACTTTATTTTAGAAATGTATGATTACGACGATGCAAATCTTCATTTTGCATCATCTATTTTTTGTCTTTTACAAAATCTATGTCGATCTTGCATCGACCATGAATTGACTATTCTGATGGAAGGATGGAGCATGCGTTGTCTTTGGGCCAACCATGCATTGTAGCCACATTATCGTTTTCAAGATGACATCAAGCAAAGTGTTGTGTTAATATCACCTAGTTCAATGTTAATTTGAATGACACATCATTGTTGTGTCACTTCCACATCATGGAGCATTGTTCTAGCATTGCTTTTGCATCGTGATGATGTTGTGGTAGTGTCAAATTTACCACTAATCACTTTACTGAAAAATTAATCAATATTATTATATTTATTAGAATGATAATAGTTATTATTGTTAATAATAATAATAATTAATAATTATAATAATTGTAATTAATATTAAAAAAATATTGTTAAAATTACAATTACAATTAATATTTATTATTATATTTTCTATAATAATAATAATATTAATTATAATTAAAAACTAATAATTATTGTTATAATTTTTATAATGATAGGAATCATTTACCCCCTTTACCCTAGGGCATTAGAAATCAAGACACATTTCACTTATGTGGTATTATCTTTCCAAAAGACAAAATGAAACTATTAATTCAGGATCACGAAGCCCATACTTGGATCATCCCACTTGAACTAAAAAGTTCTTGACAAAGTAATCATGTAGAATGATTTCTAAATTAATCATCAATTAATTTTCCTAATCATGAACTAG
>JASDQU010204191.1:0-10251 GCA_032191745.1 Picea mariana
ATTCTCATTAACCATTGTGAATAATGAATAATTTACACATGATATACTATGTATAACTCAATGAGTGCGCATTGGAGGAGAACCAATGCTCCATAGTGGTGGTATAGAGTGATCTAGACACACACCAGTAGTTATGGGAGTGAACTGCCACCTAGTCTAGTCTCTCAGGTAGTTATGAGAGTGAACTGCCACCTAGTTGAGTTAACTAGTCAACTAGTCTTCAATTAACTGATTGAACAGAGAGTAGTGAGGATTTAAATCAAGAAATCAAGGGAAATGCACCAGTTTGGTGATGATCCCAATGTTTCATGGTGAAAAAACCAATGCAACATCTAAACTCAACTCAACTAGTCAAACTAAAGTGTCAACTGAAAGAGAATATTATCTAGGTGGAATATTCTCCCATAAAATATAGGAGACTAGATAATGACTAATTATGACTAATAAACAAGGAAAAAACTTAGAAAACATAAATCCTAGGTGTGTGTAAAGTAACTCCAACACCCCCATTGAACATCACTATGGTGAAAATAAAAAATGGGTCTCGGCAATGAGACCATGTTAGGTACCCAAATACAAAAGATACACTAAAATAAAGTGAGGAAAGAGGGAAAACCTCATGGGAANTGTTAGGAAACTGTGTCCTTCACTCCAAGAGGAATTTGTAGAGAATGAAACTTTTTCTCAATGAAGCTCTTGGTGAAGATGTCTGTCGTCCGTTCTGCTGAAGGACAAAACTGTAAGTCGATGATCCCCTCATGTACTAAGTACTGGATGTAGTGCATGTGGATCTCGATGTGATTTGTTTGCTTCCTCTGAACTGGATCTCTGCAGAACTACAGAGTGCTCTAGTTGTCACACTAGATGACGATCAACCGATGAAACTAAAATCCCAACTCAGTGAGAAAATTATGTAGCCACATAGTCTGAATGGTTATGTTAACTATCCCTCTGTAATTTTCCTCGGATGAAGATAGAGCAATGGAATATTGCTTCTTGCTCGACCAATAGATAGGCCCGGAACCAAGACTGAGTGAGTAAATAGATGTGGACTTGCGATGAGTGCTATTGTTCAACAACACAGGTATTCCAATAGAGGATGAACACCTTCAACAACCACTCACATAACTAGATCAAAGATCAACACACCGATGTTTTCACATGGTAAAACCCCTACGGAGAAACATCCATGGCCCCAGCCAACATGGCCAAAGAGATTTTCATCAACCTCGTAGATCAAAGAAGGCACAAACACCGAATTAGGCTCACAAGACAAGAGATTTTCATCAAATTTAACATCTCTTCTAATAATAATTTCATTGAAATGTGTTTGAAGAAGTCTATAACCTTTGACATCTTCAGAATAACCAACAAATATACACTTCTCACTTTTAGGCTGGAATGCCTTCCTTTTCTCATCAGGAATGTGAGCCCATGCTATACTGCCAAATACACGAAAGTGACTTACATTTGGTTTAATTTTAGTTCAAGCTTCTTCCAGTGTTATATTTTTAAGAGCCTTTGTGGGAGTGAGATTTACTATGTAATTTTCACAGTTGATGGCTTCCGCCCAATACTTTAGACTTAATCCCTTAGACTGGATCATACAATTAGCCATTTCTTTTAATGTGCGGTTCTTTCTCTCGGCATCACCATTTTGTTGTAGTGTAAATGGAACAATGTGTTTCATTTGGATTCCCTGTGTAGTGTAGTAACTTGTAAAATTATTGTTCACATATTCTCCTCCATTACTTGTTCTTAACCTTTGAATTTGATGTCCGGATTGCTTTTCTACAAGGGCCTTGTAGGCCAAAAACTTGTTAAAAACTTCATTCTTAAGTTTTAAGAAGTAAACCCAAGTACGTCTAGAAAAGTCATCAATGCAATTTAAGAAATACTTGCACCCATAAAAAGAAGGAGAAGAAAGTGGACCACACAAATCACTGTGAACAAGCTGCAAAGGACTTGATGCGTGCCAAGAGGCACGTTTTTCAAAACTATCTCGATGATGTTTTTAGAGAACACAACCGGCAGAAACACCATCTCTGCATGAAACAAGAGGAAGACCAGTCACCATCTATTGATTACATAGTTGATGTAATGAAAGATAGTTTATATGACCAAACCGCTCATGCCAAAGTTTGCTCAAGTCATCGCTATGAGCAACAAAAACTGATGAAAAAGATGATGACCCAAAGTTGTCAAACTTGTACAACCTGGTAATATCATCATCAATTCCAGTTGCAAGAACATGCTTAGGATATTTTAGATCCTTGATTACAACTTGGTGAGGTAAAAACTCTACGGTTTTACCTTCACCTGAATGAGTGATTTGATATACTAATAGAAGGTTACAAGAAAGACTTGGAACACATAATACATCATTGAAATGACCATTTTCTACTTGAATTGTTCCATATCCTTCACCACTAAGATATCTATCATCAACAACAAATACTTTCTTGGTGTTACATTCATTTAGAGTATAAAATATGTCTCTATCCTTAGCCATATGATCAAATGCTCCAGAATCAATAAGCACTTATTAGAAGTAGAAGTAGAAGGTGTATTGAAGGAGAAGCCAAAAGTAAAAAGTGCATGTCCGTGAGAAGAAGAAGAAGAAGTATAATCAATATTGATGTTGTGCTTCTTCATCGCTACTTCTAAAGCTGCCATCTTCTTGAAACATTTGGACTCATCATGACCATATTTATCACANTGGGCAAGTAAGGCTTTGTTGGAGGTACCTGCAGTGTTGATCACTCCAAGTTGTACAAGCTTATCTTCCTCTCTAATCAAAACAACACAAAAGGACTCAAGAGTGGGTTTTTCATAAGATTTCCCTAGAGCTTCTCTCATGGCATAAAAGTTATATACAAACACATAATATGCACTACCTATCTTAGAAAGAATAAGATAGATGCATCGCTCTTCCTTCATTTTTATCTTACATTCTTCACATAAAATTTTGAGTGTTTTAAACCTAGATAGATAGAGTCCAAGGCAAGAAAAATCACTTGGACTCAAGGTTAGTACTTGATTTTCTAACTATCGTACTCGAATAATATTGAGTTTACCAAACACAGATTCAATGTTTTCCCAAGCTTCTTAGGGGTCATCAATTTCTTGAAGGTGGTATCTTAAATCAGGATATATGGACATTCTGATTAGTCCACATTCTTCGTCACTCCTATTAGCCTATTTGGATTTCTTGTCATCATCAGTGGGTTCTTTTTCCTTTCCCAAGGTAATCTAGTATAAGCCTTTACTTCTTAATAAATCTTCCATATGAGATTTCCATTGGAAGTAGTTGGTGCTGGTAAGAAAAAAATTACTTGTAGAATCCATATTAAATATACAGATGATGTGGATTTAAAAACTTAAACTGATGGTCTGGATCGAAATAGATTGAAAATTTATGCGATTTAAAAAAACACGGCACTGAAAACAGACTTCGGATGTGAGAGTTATGCCCTTTTAAAACAAGGCATAAACGGTAACCAAATGACCACATGATAGTGTAAGTTGCTTTATGAAGTGACCCACTTTTATAAAGAGAAGTGGAGATCACTTTTACAATGAAGTTACTTTATAACAGAAAAGTTGCATGCAAAATAAATAATTCTAAAATAAAATATTAAAGCTACTTATAGTGATTCACTTTTATACTTGAAGTGAAATACACTTTACAATTTTAGCATGAACTTTTAAAAGAAAAAGTAACAAAAGAGAGACTTGAACTCAAGACCTCTTACTTAATAAGACAACTTTTAACCAAATGATCTAGAAAAACATATTGTAATGTTTAGAAGGAGGATTTTTGTTGTTGTTGTTGTTGTTGAAGACAACCTTGGAGAGCGTGCTAAAAAAAATTCTTTTCACACAAGAAAAAAATATTGCTTCTCGATGACAACAAGGGTTAGATCTCGGTTAGCTTACCCGGAAGATGCACCTTTTCCTATCTGTTTCTGATTTTTCGAGATCACACAGGGCGTGGGGTAAAGAGAATACACAGATCTAAAAGAGTAGCAACCCAAAAATAAATAATACAAAACCGAAATAAAGCCAAAATACTACTCTGCAAATATTTAAAAAATGTGTATTCAAGCTTTATACCTCTGGATCTGACTGTAATGGTCATACCTTGGGCAAACAGAAACCTTTTCAAGTGAAAGGAAAAGTATTCTTGAATGAAACACGTGCTCCGGATGCAATGGAATAGTCCTCTCAACCCATAAATGTATGAAAATGACATAAAATGGAGATGAGGAAACTCGTCTTCACGATCTCGATCTACAACAGGAGTGGGTCTTCAAACAGGCTTTGATACCATGTTTGAAAACACAAGTATTTAAACAGAGGAAAAACACTTTCAATAACCACTCACATAACCATATCAAAGATCAACACACCGACGTTTTCACGTGGTAAAACCCCTATGGGGAAACATCCACGGCCCCAACCAACGCAGCCACTTGGAGCAGTTTATTAATGCAAAAATAAAGGATTAAATAGAGATTTTATCACAATCGATCATCGGAAAATGACCTTCCATGCTCTTTAAATAGAGATCATGGACTGATTGTGTGTTAAGACATAGATCAATGACCATTAAGATCGATGAGAGTATGAACCGTCAGATCACTCTATGTCGGGAACATATCATGACCGTCGGATTTCCTAACTACAAATGCATACTAATGCATACTAAAGAAACATACTAAGAAACACACTTTTACCTAACGACACATTACACCAAGTAGATATTAAATAACTCCTAAGTGTCTAAATATCCTAATAGCTATCGCCAGCCTAGTCAGAATCAGTAAACCTGATGAGATCTAATGTAGAGTATGTTGCATAATGAATCCCAAAGGTGATGGTTCCTTGTACGTATTGAAGGATACACTTTGCAGCCTTCCAATGTAGCTCATGCGGCTCTTGCATGAACCTGGAAACAATGCCAAATACATATGAGAGGTTTGGTCTGAAGTGTGTAAGATACAACAAGCTCCCCACTAGTTGTCTATATAGTGTGATGTCAACCAATGGAGTCTTCCCGCCATCCTCAAGTTTGACTCCTAATAGGAAAGGAGTTGGAGCAGACTTGCAGTCTATCATGTGAAATATCTCAAGGAGATCTCGTGCATACTTGGCCTGAGACAGTTTGATGCCTGATGCATCCTGACTGATCTCGAGTCCAATGAAGAAGTGTAGAGGAACCATGTTCGTCATCAAAAAATTGTCATGTAGAATCCTCTTGACTGCATCAATCGTTGAAGTCCAGCAAACGATGATCAACAAATCATCAAGTTACAAAACTAAAAGTAGAATTGAATCAGCTGTCCTAAGCATGTATACATTCAAGTCTGATTTACAATGTACAAAGTTTTGTGACAACAAGTAGGAGTCCATCTTGGCACACCATGCCCTCAGATCCTGCTTGAGGCCATAAAGAGACTTCTTCAGTCGACAGACCAAATATGAGTCCTGCATAAATCCCTAGAGATGCTCCTTGTAGATCTCCTCAGAGACATCACCATGAAGAAATGCATTCTTCACGTCCATCTTATGGAATTCCCATCCCTAGGCTGCCACAATGGCAAGTGCCAATTGTATGGAATCCATATTCGCTACTGGGGCGAAGGTCTCATCATAGTCAATACCATGATCCTGCTAAAAGCCTTTGGTGACAATCCTGGATTTGTATCTGTTAATATGTCCATTAGTTGCACTCTTGGTCCTGTATACCCATCTGTATCTGACAAGTTTCCTCCCAGAAGGAAGGGGAACCAGATCCCAAGTCTAGTTCTCGAGGAGGGAGTTGTACTTCTCCTGCATGGCGAATTCCCAAAAGGGATTTCCAACAGCCTCACCATAAGACTGTGGATCTGAAGACTGAACCAAGAAAATATGCCTCGAGGGCAATGGTTCAATGGTAGTGAGTGCAACAGGAGGCTTCTCTAAATTAGATTGAGTGCTCCTAATATTGGTTGGATCACCAACGATATCCCCTGCATCCTAAAGAGTAGTCTGTGCCCACTTGGGCCTCTCCTCTAGTTCTGCAACTGCATCTAGATGCTCTGAATTTGCATTTGACTGTACTAACTCTGAATCTGAATCATCTGAGTCATATAAATTAGAACTCTCATCTAAAGAAGACTCAAAATGTGCATGCTCATCATCTCGGATAGGTGGAATAATGAAGGTGTCTGCATGCGACTGTTGAGGTGCATGCGAGACACTTTTCTCGAATTGGACACTACGCTCAATGATCAACTGGTCCGAGGAAATATAAATAATCCTATATCCCTTCACACCGTTGGGGTATCCAACAAAAATGCACTCAATGCTCTGTGCATCAAGTGGATTTTTCTTTTTAGTGGGTGTTTGGGCCCATGCACGTGAACCATAAATACAAAAGTGGGTCACTTCTGGTTTGAGGCCACTCCAAGCCTCATAGGGGGTCTTATCCTTGAAAGATCTATGGGGAGATCGTTTTTGGATGTATGTTGCACAATTAAGTTCTTCAACCCATAGTCTCGATCGTAAAGACTTTGTATGCAACATGCAAGATGCCATCTCCTTTAGAGATCTGATTTTCTGCTCGGTAACTCCATTTTGTTGCAGAGTATAGGGAACTGTGCATTGAAAATGGATCCCTGCCTCATGGAAAATATCATGGATCTCATAATTTACATACTCTCCTCTATTATCAGTTCGGAGGACCTTGATCTTCTTTCCAGACTGTGTCTCAACTAGGGCTTTGAAGTCTTTGAGGTGTTGAAAGACCTCAAATTTTTTCTTGAGAAAGTAGATCCATGTAAAACTTGAGAAATCATCAAATAAAATGAGAACAAACCTCACTTTGTTGATCAATGGATGCAGAAAATGACCCATAAGGTCACTTTGGATCAAATCTAAAGGTGCAGAGGCTCTCTAAGACTTTCCCTTGTCGAATTTCTCTTGAGGGTGTTTCCTGAGAACACATCCCTCACACACTCCCTTGGAGAAATGGATGTCTAGTAGACCATCAACCAATATTTTCTTGCTAAGTTGTTGCATGTATCTAAAGTTCAAACTTCGAAACCTTTCATGCCATATCCTACTACTTTCATTAGCATGAGAAAGCAGTAAAGAAGAAGCAGGTTTAATGAATTCAGAAAAAGTATACAATCTACACTGGTGATTTACCTCACTAGTAGCAACCCTGGAGTTGGTTTGCATGTCATAGATGTCCACGAAATTTGGTGTGAATATGAATTTATTTCTAGTACCATAATTCGTCATCTGATACACAGAGAGAAGGTTAATAGAAAGTTTGGGAACATGCAACATGTTTTTGAAACTTTCGTTGGTGAGTTCAATCCTTCCTTTGCCGGTGACTTCGACAAAAGAGTTGCCCCCCATCAGAATAAGAGGACCTTTGCATGCATCCAAAGAAGAATATACCACTTTTGAGGAATCCATGTGATTTGATGCTCTTGAATCTACGATCCAAGCATCAGGAGAGGAGTTGATGGCAGTCAAGGCATGGCTAGAATTGCCTTTCTTGGAATTCAGATCTTCTGGCTTCTTCTTCTTGGCACCCTCGGGGATGCGATCTCAAAGGTTGTTTTGTTGAATTATTTGAGACATCGGATCTATTTTTTTCGCATGCATGCGGATTCCGAATGGAATCCTTTGTCAGAGTACGTGCATTTCTCCCCTTTTCTCACCTTTTCCCCTTTGGATCCGGAGGCATCGGTGAAGGGTTTTGTGTACCCTTCCTTCTTCGTATGCACATGAACTTTTAGTTTATCTTTATATTTATATTTCTGATATTTTTTGCTGCCATCTTTCATAGTGAGTGCATGTGCCTTTGGGCCTTTGATTTTTCCCATGTTGATGAGCTTAGCTTGCTCTTGTGTCAGTGCTTCGATAAAATCCTCAAGACAAGGCATCTTCCAGGTGGATCCTGAGGAAAATTTGACAGAATGGAACGTGGATATGAATATAGATAATTCAGTACCAAGCTTGGAGAGAATGGTGAGAACCATTTGTTTCTCCTCCTTCGATTTATCAACCCCACAAGCTTTGAGTTGTGATAGTAAATCCTTGAATTTTGTAAGGAAATCTTGGATATTGTTGAAGCTTTTTGGATCCAATGTGAGAAGCTCCACCTCCATCATGTGTCCCCTCATATCATCATGTTTTCCAAATATCCTTTCCAAGGTGGTCTAGGATTCATTGGGAGTCTTACAGGAAGATATGTGAAAAAGGAGATCCGGAGAAATAAGACTACAAATTGTTCCGAGTGCCTTATCCATGCAATTTAAGTACTTGCATTTTTCTATAGCTGATGTCGGTTCTGTATCTATGTTCAAGGTTAAGCTGTACAACCCTCTGGTTTGGATATGTATTTCTATTTTCTCCTTCCATGCAAAATAGTTGTAAGGTGTAAGAATGCATTCTTTTTGGAAATCCATATTTCCGTTGTCTTCAATCTTTTGTACTTGCAAAAAATTTTGGTGTAGCTTTTGCTTAGTAGTCTGTCGGCTCTTATACCATGTAAATGTGTTGAACCTTCATATAATAGATCTATATAAACAATAATACACACATTTTTAGAGAGAATTTGAGAAAGAAGAATAAGGAGAGAAAGAATAGAAGAATTATCATTAACCATTGTGAATAATGAATAAATTACACATGATATACTATGTATAACTCAATTTGTGCGCACTAGAGGAGAACCAATGCACCATAGTGGTGGTCTAGAGTGATATGGACACACACACCAATAGTTACGGGAGTGAAATTCCACCTAGCCTAGTCTCTCAGGTAGTTATGGGAGTGAACTGCCACCTAGTTGAGTTAACTAGTCAACTTGTCTTCAGTTAACTGATTGAACAAAGAGTAGTGAGGAGTTAAATCAGGAAATCAAGGGTAATGCGCTAGTCTAGTGATTATCCCAAGGAAAGTGCGCATTAGCTGGTGATGATCTCAATGTTGCATGGTGACAAAACCAATGCAACATCTAAACTCAACTCAACTAGTCAAACTGAAGTGTCAACTAAAAGAGAATATTCTCCAGGTGGAATATTCTCCCCTAAAATATAGGAGAATGGATAATGACTAATTATGACTAATAAACAAGGAAAATCCTTAGGAAAAAGAAATCCTAGGTGTGTGTGAAGTAACTCCAACACAAGCCACAAAGAAGCTTCAATCACGATCATGATCAGCCAAGGAAGAAATTTAGAAGGACTACACCACAAAGAAGATCATTCACTCCAAGGTATGCAAATTTATTTTATGGTCGTTGTTTTTATTGTACTAATTTTGGACATAAGGTTGCAGATTGCAGGGATTATAAAAGAAATGTTCAAGCAAGAAATGCTTATGTGGCCCCACATAACATTGAATGTTACAAATGTCATAACTATGGACACATAGCTAGTGATTGTAAAAGCAAGATTGATACTTCTAGATAAAATTGATATCAGATATAAGAAAGTATGGATAAGAAAACATGAAGAATAGGTGAACAAAGACCAGGCCCCAAAGATTGCAAGATTGACAATAAAATGAGACGAAGAAAATTCTACAAAGAAAAAGAAATATGTCATATACATAAAGGTTTAGAAAATAACTGAAATAAAATAAGGACAGGTAAATAAGGAATAGGTTCAAGAGATTGCACATGCAAGCATTGTAGTGAAATACAAATCCACAAACAGAAAGAAAGAATTCAGAGATCAGAGAGATGATGAATATACCAATGAAGATGATGATGAATACACATCAGAGCAGGAATTGTTCTGAGCCATCTGGCTTAGAGACTCCCATGTAACAAGAATATTAGATAGGGGGAGTCTATGTGATAGCTGTGACAGACCAAAGAGCCATCCTTCGAGCAGATTGCAAAGTTTGAGTAGACAGATCCAAAGCAGCCAGTTAGCAGAAGTACAGTTTGATAGTTGTAGTAGTGAAGACTTCATGATAGTATAGTAATAAATAGGTCAACATTATGGACAATTGTGGAGTAGATTCTTGGAAAGTATGGACATAGATGGATTTGTAAGAACAATTAGCAGGTTTGGACAGATATATGATAGTGGACAAGAGCATGGATTCATAGATTGGTTCATAGAGTGGTTTAGAGTCAAAGGAACATTATGGATGTTAATTACACAGTAAATGGCTCGAACAATTCTAATGGATTCCAAATTGACAGATATTTTTTGGACACATGCAGTGCATACAACA
>JASDQU010204192.1:0-10460 GCA_032191745.1 Picea mariana
AGAGACAAATCCATCCCAATACCAAAACCCACTTTTCTCCAAGCTAATTTTAGGAGCATAAATTGCATAGAAACCAACTACTCGATCTCAAATCAAAAGGGTGACCCATACAAACTAATCATCTGGTTCCAAACTATATGCAAATACAAAACTATATAAAGGGGAAGAGAGACAAGCCACCACTCCTCTAGTCCCTTGACAACTCTTTCAAGTCTACAAAGTGCCATTTCAATAATAGTTTAACTTGTTACAAATATCAAAACCAATAAACTTAACTACTTGTAAGAAGACCACATCCAGTTGGACCAGTTGGACATGCTACAACACATTCTGCACAAGCATTGTGTGACTAGGAAGTACCATCCTAATGGGTTTTTTATATTTGAATATAATTCCTCATACAATTTTCTTGAGAAATGTTAAAATGTTAAGAAAAATAAAAGTACCATTTTTTCTCTAAACCGTAAAATTCATTAAGCTAAACATAATTCTAAACTAACCATGTCGGCTAAAAACTAGTGTGTCATTTTAAAATAACATACTTTCCCCCCAGAAAAAGAAGTTGCCTTGTTATTCAGTTTTGAATCAAAGGCAACTTTCCAATATATATAGGTTTGAAGCGATTACAACAAAATAATTATGAGATTTATTCATGTCATTTATGGGAATTGAACCCTGGTGGGGAGGATAACAATTATTCCTCACAACCATCCAAGATAAACCCAATTGACCATTTTAAATAACGTATATTACTTAAAAATAATGCATATGCAATCACTAACACATTTTCTTTCCTAAAACAATTGAGTCAAATAACATGTTTTCAATATATTCAACTATAAGCACTTGAAATCTAGATGCACTGTACATGTGGCTTACACATAGGTGTACTGAAAACATAATTAGGATCATGTGATACAAATCATTGATAAATAGGTATTTATGAAGGGTTGACCAAGTGATGACCAACAATGAGATTAATTACATATGAGTTATAGGTTGTATATAGAGTAGTGTAAGCATCCATATGAGAAACTCAAGAATTGACATGTAAAGGAAGTTATGGTTGCCATAATTACACATAGAAAAAAATGTGAACACAAAAATCATATAATCGAGGAATGTTATAGAGGAATTGTAGAATGGATAGAGTGGGTAATAGGAATTGGATAAAGAACTAGTTGATGAGAAAGAAAAAAATGAAGAGAATAATCCCATAAGTATTTCAAAATTCAAAGAAAATCATATATAGAAATCATAAGCAAGGATGTGGTATTGAAAGAAAGAAACAATGGTATTGGATAGGTTAAATGGAATATTACTTTGAGTATGAGATGATAGAGGGCCTCAAAGAATGATATTGATTGCTACTAGATTGAAGGGGCGGTCTCGCTTGTAGTTGTATTTTGCACAAAACGAATGGGTTTGGAAATAGAAGAAGAATATTTGAACCTATAGTAAAATGGTGAGAAAATTGTTTGATTTATTTTAATTGATTATTAAAAAATATTGTTTAATAAAATGCATAATATGAGATAGGAAGAATAAAATTTGTAGTAATACACTAAGGAATTCTATATAATTTACAATCAAATTGGAAGTTGAGGAATTGAAAGACAAAGATTGTGAAGGTATGTAAACAAAATGAAATTCTTTCTTCAAGATAAAGTAAGCTTGCCTAGATTTAGTTTAGTACAATAAGAATATTAATTGGAATTATATGTATAAGAGATGTTATCAAAGGAAAATAATGAAATATTTAGCAGAAGAGGAAGGAAGCAGAGGATTCCATTCATTTGGATGATAAAATCAAACGGTTGAGACATCATAGAAAATTGAAAAATCAAAAACAAATGTCTATGGTAAATGAAGGGATGTTTCCATGAATGCAGAAATGGTGGGAATTGTGGTATAATTAACTATTTTTTTTTGAGATGAAGGGCATAAATCTTATGAAGTTCCAAGAAAAATGGTGTGTGGTAGAGGAGAACAATGGAAAATTAACAAAAACACAAGAACTTAAAAATATAGGTGGTTGAAACACCACCACTACCTAAAGGAGGATAAAATATAATCATGAGAAGAATGAAAGAAGCTATAGTGACAACAAAACTTTGAAGAAGAATTGTGGACTAGAAAAATATTTTTGAAGCAAAGTGTAAATCGCAAGGTATGTGCTATCAAATTATTATTGATTTTTGTCCTATGAAGAAAATGATAATAGTAGAGAAGGTAGATAAGTTGGGTTTGGATAATAAAAAACATTGTAATCCTATAGTATTTTTTTTTTTAAAGTGACACGAAGTAAGAGAGACATAGAAATGCATGATGAGTTTAATATTCGAGAGTACAAACATGAAATTTTGTTTGATGTAATTACGATGGATGAATCCAATGTGTTGTTGGGTATTTCTTATCACTATGATAGACATGCAATGCATGATGAGAATAAAAATATTGTTTAACTTATGCTTATACTAAGAGGGGGTGAATCGTTATGTTAAGTCATTGGTTAGAAACACTAGCTTACCTTGTGTTTCATGTATGGGGCATCGTGGGCACACCTGAAGGTTATAGTGGTAATAGTCATATAACATGACCCTATGTCACGTGAGTATGTGCCTGACTAGTTGTTGATTCCACCGGTCAAAAAAATGAAGGGGGGGGGGGAATCAATATAAGATACTTTTTACTTTATTTAATTATTCATTAATTATTTAATTTTTTTCTGCCTCCGGAAACGTGATACCTTCCTTAGGAAATGTGTCATGTATTTAGGTGGTTTTTCGACACATGGTTTTTGCCGATGGTTTTTCTATTTCCGGTAAAGGAATTAGGGTTTTGGACTAATCCAGGTCATTGGGTTAGGGTTTTGGATGCCACCGGATCCTATATGTATTTTGTATTGTAAACATTGTAACACAATGAATGAATATAGAATATGTTGGTTTTCTCGGTTTGGGTTTCCAGGGGAAAAATCTCTATGTGATGTTTGTATTTTCCATTGTATATTTTTTGTTCTTTGTATTTTCCATTGTATATTTTCTGAATATATGTTTGCAGTAGATATTGTACAAGGTTAGGATTTACATTTGGTATACGAGCTTTATTGGCTTCAGGGGGACACCTTTGTGGTCAAGGGTTTGGCTTGGGATTTTGATAGGCCTTGTTACAGTGGGAGATCTGTGGTATTGTTTTTCAGGTGAAAAGAAATGGTAAGCAATTCGAAGATGGAGATCGAGAAGTTTAATGGGAAAAGATTTGAGCTATGGAAGCTCAAGATGGAAGATATTTTGGTGGATAGAGATCAGTGGATCATGGTAGATCCAGGTACTTCACCTATAGGAACTTTTGTAGATGACTGGAAAAAGATGGATCGGAAGGAAAAGAGCACAATCTGATTATGTCTCTCTGATTCAGTATTACTGAATGTGTCAGAGGAAGCTACAACCAAGGATTTATGGGAAAATTTGGGGAAGTTGTATCAGTCTAAGTCCCTGGTAAATAAACTATTCCTGAGAAAGAAGCTATATAACTTGAGGATGAGAGAAGAAGACTTGGTGGAAGAGAATTTGAACGCCTTCAATAATGTGGTAATTCAGTTAGTATCTGTTGAGCTTAAAATTTCAGATGAATATAAATGTATCAATTTGTTGTGTTCTTTACCAGACTCATGGGATAGTCTGGTTGTGGCCATAGGTAGTAATACAACTTCTTTGAAGTTTGAAGAAGTGGTCTCATCCTTTTTGTCGGAGAAGATGAGACAGAAGAATATGGAAATACATAGCACATACTCATTATTTGCAAGAGGACGTTCCTAGGAAAGAAATAGATTTAATTTCTCAAGTGGGAGATCTAAGTCTAAGGGTAGATCTAAATCTCCCAGAAATTTTGTAAGGGTATGTTGGAGATGTGGGAAAGAAGGGCACTACAAGAAGCAGTGTAGATCCAAACTTGAGAAAAAGAAGGGATCTGAAGAATCTTATTCTATAGAAGAAAAGACCTCCAAGGAATAAGGAGGGCATGTGTACTTGGAATCTTCAAGTACACATGCGAATCATGAGGCATGGTTGATTGACTTTGGTGCATCCTTTCATATGACTCCCCACAGGGAGTGGTTCTGTGAATATGAAAGGTATGATGGAGGTAATGTTTTCTTAGGTAATGATGCAACAACCAGAATCATAGGAAGAGGAAGGGTCAAGTTGAGGCTCATAGATAGAAGGATTGAAACATTGTCTGGTGTTTTTCACATCCCAGGTATGACCAGAAATTTGATTTCTATAAGCAAAATGGAAGATGTAGGGGTAAAGACAATATTTGAAAAGGGAACTTGCAGGATGGTTCGAGGAGCAATGGTGTTGATGAGGGGAGTTCGGTTTGGAACTATGTATAAGATTCTAGGAAGCACTATTAATGATGGGTGTAATAGCTCCATTGTTCCTGATATTGGAGTTGAAGAAGAAAGAACTACTACACTCTCTGGAGAAAAGGTTATGTTGTGGCATCAAAGACTGGGGCATATCAGAGAAAAGGGTCTTAGACTACTACACAGTAAAGGTATGGTTGAAGGTATGTCTAACTTCTCTCTGGATTTTTATTTCTATGAACATTGTCTATATGGGAAGAAGAATCGGGTAATATTCCCCTCCAGTGTAGCAAGGGCAGAAGGAATTTTACAGCTAGTTCACAGTGATGTTTTTGGACCTATGTCAGTCCCATCATTGGGAAAATATGTGTACTATGTCTCATTTATAGATGAATTCTCAAGGAAAAATTGGATATATTTTCTCAGGAAGAAATCTAAAGTCTTTGACAGGTTTAAAGAGTTTAAGGCTCTTGTTGAGAATCAAACAGAGAAACGAATTAAAGTGCTGAGGACAGGTAATGGCGGAGAGTTTTGCGAGAATGAATTTGAAGAATTATGTAAGAAGTGTTGTATAGCAAGAAAAAATACTACTCCATATACACCTCAGCATAATGGATTTGCAGAAAGGATGAACAGAATGCTGATGGAAAAAGCAAGATGCATGCTCAGTGGTGCTGGGTTAGGGCAAGAATTCTTGGCAGAGGCAGTGGGTACTGCATGTTATCTGGTCAATAGATCACCCTCATCAATGTTGAATGACAAGACTCCACAAGAGGTATGGACTGGTAAGGAACCTTCTCTCACACATCTTAAGGTATTTGGCTGCGATGCATATGTTCATGTTCCAAAGGAAAACAAGAGTAAGCTGGATAAGAGGGCTGAAAAATGTATCTTTATTGGATATAAAGATGGTCTCAAAGGTTATAAGCTTTGGAACCTAGAAACTAAGAAGGTAGTGTATAGACGAGATGTGGTACTTAGAGAAATGAAGGATGTTGTTAAACAAGAAGTCCTACCAAGTAAGGAAGAACCAGAGAAGATAGAGTTTGATTTAAAGGATGATGAATCAGACTCTACAGAAGAACATGAATCAGAAGAAGAAGATCCTCATACTCCAGTATTGAGGAGATCGTTTCAAGAAAGAAGGCTACCAGAAAGGTATAGTCCATATGATTTTCGTTCAAATTTTTCTTTTTCTATTACTGATGATGATCCTAGAACTGTCAGGGAGGCAGTGGATTCAGAGGATGGAAATCTCTGGAAAAGGGCCATGGAAGAAGAAATGGCATCTTTGGATAAGAATGAGGCTTGGGATATAATGGAGTTTTCAACTGGAAGAAATCCCATTGGCAACAAATGGGTATTTAAAAAGAATCTTAATGCAGAAGGAAAAGTGGAAAAATACAAAGCTCGGTTAGTAGAAATAGGTTATTCCCAGGTTGAGGGAATTGATTTTGGTGAGATTTTTTCTCCTGTTGCCAAGTTAACCTCTATAAGGTTTATGTTATCTGTTGTTGTTGCATTTGATTTTGAAGTAGAACAGATGGAACATTCCTGCATGGGGATCTGGAAGAAGAAATATATATGAAGCAAACAAAAGGTTATGCTGTGAAAGGAAAGAAGGAGTTGATATGAAAGTTGAAAAAGTCCCTGTATGGTTTAAAACAATCACCGAGAATGTGGTATCAAAAATTTGATACTTATATGCTGGGACTTGGCTTCACAATAAGCAAAGAAAATCACTGTGTGTATTTTAAATTAATTGGTGATCATTTGATTTATTTGGTCTTATATGTGGATGACATGTTGCTGATAGGAAACAACAAGGAGATTATCCAGGATGTGAAAACTCAGTTGTCCTCTAAATTCAACATGAAGGATATCGGTGCGTCAAATTTCATTTTGGGCATGGAAATTAAAAGAGATCGAAAAAGGAGGAAACTCAGGTTAAATCAGAGAAAATATGTTGAGACAATATTGTAGAGGTTTAATATGCAGGAATGTAAACCAGTCAAGGTTCCTATTCCTATTGGTGTAACGTTATCTGCGGATCAGTGTCCTAAGACACATGAAGAAGAGGAGGACATGTCTCATGTTCGATATGTGAGTGCAGTTGGAAGTTTGATGTACGCAATGGTCTGTACTAGACCGGACATTGCACATGCAGTAGGATTTTTAAGCAGGTATATGTCAAAACCATGGAAGGAACATTGGACAATAGTAAAAAGGGTTTTCAGGTATTTGTGTGGCACTGCTAGCTATGGATTGTGCTATGGAGGAAGACCGGAATTGGACAGAGTGGTAGATATACATGGATTTTTGGATGCAGAATGGGCTGGAGATCTGGATCGTAGGAGATCTACAAGAGGGTATGTGTTTAACCTATTTGGAGGAGCAATAAGTTGGATGAGCAAAAGACAGGCTGTAGTGGCACTTTCAACTACAGAAGCTGAATACATGGCATCCACTCATGCAATTAAGGAAGCAGTATGGCTACAAAGATTGTTCTTAGGTATTGGGTTGGTACAAAAAGCTGTAAGGATAGAGTGTGACAGTCAGAGTGCAATTTTTTTGGTGAAGAATCCTGCTTATCATTCAAAGACAAAGAACATTGATGTTCAATATCACTTTGTGAGAGACATGATTGAAGAAAAGAAAATATCATTGATGAAGGTGGAAAATTTGAAGAATGTTGCAGACTCATTAAAAAAATTTGTGAGCACTGAGAATTTCTCTTGGTGTAGAGGATCCATGGGCGTTGCTACCCTGGATTGTTGACTATGTAATCATGTAACCCCCTGTATGCAAAGAAAACGACAAGTGGGATAATGTTGGGTATGTGTTATATTATTTGCATGAGTAGTAGTGTCTGAGCGTATGCGCTGGGCATGGACAGGGGTCGTTAGGCCCCCGTCGGGGGTGCAGGGGGGCGGAGCCTCGGGAAACATGGCACCTGCCTCGGGAAACATGTCATGTATTTAGGTGGTTTTTCAGCACATGGTTTTTTCCAATGGTTTTTCTATTTCCGATTAAGGAAGTAGGGTTTTGGACTAATCCAGGTCATTAGGTTAGGTTTTTGGATGTCATTGTCTCCTATATGTATTTTGTATTGTAAACATTGTAACACAATGAATGAATATAGAATATGCTGGTTTTTTCGATTTCGATTTCCAGGGGAAAAATATCTGTGTAATGTTTGTATTTGCCATCGTATCTTTTCTGTTCTTTTCAAAATATTTATTTGTAGTAGATATTGTACAAGGTTAGGATTTACAACATGTTCCATAGAATTGAATAAGATAAGAATCAATTGTAATTTCTTGCATGGAGATGATGGCCTGAAAAGTGACAATGAGGATAAATTTCAAGGACACATTCTCAATGTTATTTTCAAGAACATGTGCACATTTTCAATAATATGAAAATGTTATTTATATATAGGATAATAAAAAAAAAACCACCACATTTTTCCACATCATTGGTAAAACGAACACACACATGTTCCTAAAATGTGTGTGCTCTCTTATAGAGTGTGTTAGCACCCATCATATGCAACGACAAAAGTAGCTCAAAGGAGATGTGAACTCTAGATATGGAAAGTGGTGCTAGCGAAATTGAGCTCGTAGTAGGTTGGCCAAGTATTTTTATTGCACAAGAAACAACCATGAGCACAAAGTGCAACATTGAGAGTAGTCTATGTTGGGATGAAATAAAAGCAATGGTCGAGTTCATTTTTCAATGGTGGAGATCCAACAAGCCACTTAGATCAATGATTTTTGTGCATTCGGAGTATCAAAATCACACAGGGTTTAACATCAAGAGCGAACCCACAAAGTACTGGAACCATGAAGTGTCAAAGCACCGAAGTATTGAAGAGACTCGTCACTTCAGGCCCATACTACTTCGAGATATTTCCATGCTTTACATCTAGAAACTCCCGAAGTCCGAAGTGCCAGAGACACATGACACTCATTCGCCGGAGACATGTGGCATTCATCTAGCGCTAATAAGTGGAACTCATTTGTTGAGACATGTGGCACTCATTTCAAGACAACACATCACTTTGAGAGTTTTCCATCTAGAGAAAGCATAGTTCTATGAAGCTGAAAGCCCTGAAGTCCCAAATTATTTAAATAATAAAAATGACTTAATCCATGTTTAATTAGTGATAAGAACACACTAATCACTTCACAAGTTCAACACTCTAGGATCTATATACACTTTTCATTCAAAATATTTCTAACTCTGAAGTGCCGAAGTGATGAGAGATTGCCACGCCACTATAGGAGAAAGTCACTTCGGGAGATATTCATGTTCAGAACTCTAAGAATTTTGTGCCATCGCTAAATCAGATAGGGGAGTTATAATATGGCATATGGATAGAAATTCAGCAGGGGTGCTAAAGTAGAAGGGTCACCCAAATCATAGATTATGACCAGATCAACGACCATGCTTCTGTTGATATTATGGTAGCTGCGGGAGGTATTTACCTCCACATGTAAACCTGACGAGGATAGAATACTCTGGGAAGAAAGAGGAAACCCTAATGATTTGGCTAATAACCCTAGAAGGCTTGTCGGCTCAAGAAGATAATTTGTATTAGGTTATTAGCCTCCAAGAGAAGAAGTCGGCCAGAAATAATGATATATACTGAACAGACAGATACACAAAATGAGAAGTTGGCCCAGGCAGTTAGCCAGAATTAGTATAAATATAGGAGGCTAGTTCTCATTCTAGCAGGTAGTCTCAGAATTGCAGAGCAATAATTTGCGCTCACTGCAGTGCCCAGCCTTGTGCACAGGTTTGAGAAGAGCTACCATTGCAGCTGTTGCAACTAGCAGATCATGTTTGGCTTGGACTATCTCTTGATTAGGGTTTGGACTATCTGATCATCTCTTGTTGGTGTGCTATCCTTTGGGAAAGGTGCGATACCCTTTTTTTGGCTATCTAGCCTAGGGTTTTCTTCCAGAGTGATTCTCTATCAAGGTTAAGGTGCTCAGAGGGTGGCTTCAGCCTATGGTTGAGTGACAATAGATATATTGTCAATGGTAAAACAAGCACATCCATTATATTCTAACAGGTTATGGGCCCACACCTCCTTCATTTAGTCTAACTGTTGGATGGAAACATAGCCAGAAGGATATTAATCTCATTGAAGAACTGCCACTAGGGTTTCTAGTAGAAGCAGTCACCAAAGCACTGCCACTAGGGTTACTAGCAGGTGCAGTTGCAAAAACCCTAATCCTCTCATTGTGGCACCTTAAGTGAAGGGATTGACCTAATCTCTAGATAGATCGGTGCACTCTATCCTAGTGCATCTCCTGGTACTCTCAGAAAGCCAAGACGTGAAGTTTGAGCTTTTGGTCAAATCTAGGGTTTGACCAAGTCAAAGCAGCCATGACATATTCTATGAAGTCAGAGAACAAGTTAGATGGAGATTCTAACTTCAGAGTGTGGAAGACAAGGATTGACCTCATCCTTGCCAAGAATAAAGTGCTGGATATCGTGAAAGGAAAGATTGTGAAACCAGAGTTTGAAGAAGGAAAAGAGAAGGAACCACATAATGTTGTAGCTATGGAGAAGTTCAAATAAGGTGACATCAATGCCCTGAGTATCATAGTCGACTCTATCAAATACCACTTGATACCCTACATCTCCCATATTGACTCATCGAAGAATATGTACGATGCCCTAACAAACCTCTTCTTAGTCAGAAACATTGGACAAGTAATGAGTCTAAAGAATGAGATCTGTGACATGAAGATGAATGATGACAACAACATAACATCATACTTTGTGAGAATATCTCAGTTAAGAGATCAACTACAAGCTATTTAAAATATCATTTCAGAGAAGGAATCGGTAAACATAGTACTCAATGGTCTTCCCAAGACATGGGATGCATTTTCCACAAGCATGAACATAAGGAAGGAGTATCCTACATTTGAAGAACTTTGGACTTGCTGTGCTCAAGAAGAGTCCAGGATCAGTGAAAAAGAGAAACCCCAAAAGAAGTACAATGGTCAATCCTTCACAACAAGATTCAAGAACTTCAGGAACAAAAAGAAGTTTGGTTCAAAGAGGAAGACAA
>JASDQU010204193.1:0-17521 GCA_032191745.1 Picea mariana
GGAAACAAAAACCTTTGCCCCTGCTATGCTGACATGAAAACACATGGCAACAAACTCAAGTGCCCTTGACTATGATATGTGGAGCATTATTATAAACTCAAGTGCCCTTGACTATGATATGTGGAGCATTATTATACTTGTTAATCTTGCACTCAACTTACAAAAAGACATACCTGTATTAAAAACTTATTTCCCACCGTTACATTTTAGGTGATATCCAAAACACATTTTTAAAATTTTGTAAAAGAAATTCATTGCATTTTCATTCATCTAATTGGAAGTGTATATATAACTCATTTCCCACAGTTACATTCTAGGTGATATCCAAAACACATTTTTTAAATTTGGTAAAAGAAATTCATTGCATTTTCATTCATCTAATTGGAAGTGTATCTATTTGAGGTTATATATCTATTAAAAACACCCCAAACCTTACATAGTTGGAAATCACTAAATTATGTGAAGGGGACTCATGAAATGTATACACTTCTTCTCTATGGGTAGGTGGGTGGGTGTTATGGTGTATTGGTGCATTTGTATGTAAAGGTGTGCATTTATGCATACAAATATAGATTTGCATTTCCTTACCACCCACCCTCCAGAGGGTGAAGATGTGCATTTGTGTAGTGCACTAGAAGGTGGGTGAAGATGTGTATACAAACAATCCTCAATTATTATCTTTTGACAAGAATATTTATTACTTGTGCATTTAGTTATATTAAGTTTTATTGTTTAACATGTATTTCCCAAATAACTTGGCAGGGACTGCGTTGTCATGCAACCCTTGTTAGAATATCAAATGGTACACCAAACATTTGTATTTTCAATGTTTATGGAATCCATTCCATATTTTTTATTTGAACATGTGCCAATTGTACTAAATTTAAGGTGTATAATACATATCTACACATTGATACAAAAGTTCTCATTGGTTGAATGGCTAAAGATTACATTTAATGTGTGAGAAAACAATTTTAACTAAAGCACATAAGATTCAATAGGATTTGTTTATAACTAATTTTAGAAAACTAAACAATTATTATTTCTCTAGACTTAACTTCAATGCATTGTTAATACCATCACTCTTAATGCAATTCACATATTCATATTGATAAATATCATTGTATATGTATTGGTGACTAATTTCCAAAGGGAATTTCCCCGTGATGCCATGTACATAAGTGTTGGCCCTTGACCAAGTTTTGGGAGACTCTTGGTCATGTGACCTATTTGGGGACTTCGACAGCCTATCGAAGGAGGAGCGCACGACGAAGCGGAGATCACGGGATCTCGGCCCACTTTGGGTCATTTTTTGGGTTTTGGGGATTATGTAATGGGATTGGGATGTTGGCCCATGGCTTTTAGCCATGCTTAGGCCTATTTTGTAATGTATAAATAGATGTATAGGCAATGTAAAGAGGGGATCTATCAGCATCTATGTGATGTATGTAAGTGCAAGTAGGGTTTGTAAGTGCTTTGTGCATGACTATAAGAGACTTGCAGAGCTAAGTGCAAGTCATTGTAAGAAGTAGTGGAAGGCTTTGTGCTGTAACGCAAGGAAGAATGATCTAGTGAGCTGCACAGATCTTTTGTCCTGTGTGGAGTAAGGATTTTGAGGCTCTGTGCTTGTAACAGATTGATTGAAAACAATAAAAAAAAAGAGTTGGTGGACGTAGCCCCAACGTGGAGGTGAACCACGTAAACACTGTGTTGTCTTGATTTGTGTTTGTCTTAATGTGTTTATGTCTTCTTTTGCTAAGTGCTTTGAGATGATTAGATAGATCTGCTTATACTTAGTGATAATGATGTGTAGCGTGTTAGATATGATATATACGAATATGCTCAGTGCTTGATCTACCAGATATGATCTATTTTACCTATGCTAAGTGCTTGAATACGTTAGATCATTGTGAATGTTGCGAAGCTATATTTTATCAACGAAGTGGATATTGATTGCATATTGAGGGACTGACGTTGCTAAGTGCTTTATTAAGTCTTAGAATCACATATCTGTGTCCCGACTAAGGTTGCAGACACCTGAGTCTTGCAACCACCCCTGCCTCTACCTCGGGTGAGACTTCATCTACTTCACAAGTGTTGTCGAAAGGGCCGGTAGTAAGGGTTTTGTTGGTGCATTGTTGGTGCGTTGAACCCCGGGTCTGCCCCTGTGCCAACAAATGGTTTCATTGCCAGGACCTGAAACTGTGATTGCTGGGAACTAAGGGAGAAGAAGCTTTGTGCAAAGATTCGACCTGAAACTATGATTGCTGGGAACTAAGGGAGAATAAGCTTTGTGCAAAGATTCGACCTGAAACTGTGATTGTTGGGAACTAAGGAAGAAGAATCTTTGTGCAAAGATTTGACCTAAAACTATGAAAGCTCTGTGTGAAGATCTGTTTCCCTAGTGCGCAGCATTTTACTCAACCTGTGAAGCTTTGTGCCAAGAGGAAGGACAGATCTGAAGAAAAGAGGACAGATCTGAAGAAAAGAGGTCAGATCTGAAGAAAAGAGGTAAGATTTGTAATCTATGTGCTCCGATAAAGGTAAGAATAGTAGAAAAAATTCTAGATCTAAGAGCTTTGTGCTTTGTAAAAGTAAGATAAGTGAATTTTTTTTGTTCCTAGAGTATGGATCTATGTATGCTTGATAGATTCTATCCTAGCTTAAAAACTAGGGCATTAATAGATGAAAGAAGGTTTGATATGAATAGAGCTGATAAGAATAGTGAAAGATATGTTATACCTATGCATAGAAAGAATGTTTGGACTAACAAATGGATGTAGGATCCTAGAAAGAATTTGTTGCAGGTTAGCTCCTATGATCCTAGCACGCAATACAGGAGAAGTTGGGGATCATTTAAAAGAAAGAGAGGATTAGCCCTATGTTACAGTTGCAGAAGATCAGGACATATTGCTAAGGAATGCCATGGGAGAAGACCTAGTTGTCTTTGTTGCAAAGCTATGGACCATGAAGTGTTGGATTGCCCTAGAATGATTGCCAAGCTTGAAAAAATGAATCTGAACCAGGAAAACCCTAAGGCAGATCCAGAAACTAAGGCTACAGCAGAATCTCAGAAAGAGTCAAAGAAAGTATTGCTACAGATGAAAGAAACTTTGAATGACCACCGACATGTCAGATTATCATAGATCTTTAAAGAAAAAGAATGAATCGAAGAAATAATAGAAGACTTCGACATTGACTGTGTTCTAGATGAGGAAACACAGGTGAATATCATGACAGAGAGAACTTGGGAAGCTATAGGGAGGCCTGCTATGATTCCTTCATTAGGAGGAATAGGGTTATTCAAAGGAAAATTGGTAAACCTATGTGGAAAGCTCACCCAGATATCTATGAATGCCAATGGAACTTCGACAGAAGAAGATTTTGAGATTATTCAATTCATTGAGGACAACACCTCGTTTACCATGTTACTAGGAAAACCTTGGATTGATAGAGATCAAGCCAGACGAAAGGAAGAAGAAGAAACAAGAGTTAAAAGAATTCATGACCAAAAGGATCGCACATTTGATTGAAGAACAGGAGAACAAATCAAAGTTATTTAACACTAGAGACTCAGATGTCGAAGCTGCAAGAAAATTAGAAGACGCGCAGAAGATTGAAATACCTATCCCAGGTAAAGAAGGAGCATTACCCCTGAACCCTAGGAAAGAATCTCAATAGCGCGCAGTGACTATGTTAAAAGAAGATAAGAATCAGAATGGAAAAAGACAGACTGAGATGAAGCTCACTGGAAAGAAGTCTAGAAATCTAAGTAAGAAGAGGGCTAAGATTGAAAAGTTACAGAAGGTTCCAGAGGGAACTTCGCAGAAAGAAAATTTGCAGAATTGGAACTTCGTCAGGATATCAGAACAACGACACATGGCACTTCGCCATGGAAAATAAATATAGTCATTGGGACCGATATATCCATTCAACTACCGCTTCGAACGGGTTGGAAATCTTTTATGGTTCACCACTGGACCTTTGGACCACGATATAACGGACAAAACAAGAGTTAATGAGGCTTCATACTTGTTACAAGCGAACCATTGTTGAGTTGCCTACTTATCCTGTTGCGCCATGCACGTAGAGAACTTTTGCTAACTGATAGTTTGAGCCCGCAAACCAAGTGAATTATATATAGTGATCATTGCGCTCTTGTTGTTTATTCTAGTGCAGTGCCTAAGTTCATCGTGACCCCGATAATTTTAATCCCGAGCGCGTATGTCTGACGAGCTCACCGCAGTTGAAGAATCAATGACAAAAGTTATCCTTGACTTGATGATTGAAAGAGTCATGTCAGAGAGAGGAGTGTCTATAGGTGTACAAACATCGCCGAGGAGAGGAATGTCGGCCTCTCCGTCCATTGCTCGAGCCGGACCATCCCAACAATCCGATGAGAAGCGAACTAAACAAAGAGACGATCTCGTGAATGCTAAGTTGATTCCAATCATTCTACCCGCCTATCTACCACCTCTGAGCAGCGCAATCAATCGAGAAGTGTGCCCAGAGATTTTGTGTACGCCTTGGTCAGTGCATACCTCCCAAAGGGGATACGCACAGATCAAGAAAAGATTGCAGCGTTGAAGTTTAGTGACTTCAACCTCGGCAACAGAAAGGTCTATAGCATGCTTGCCCCACATAAGTATCTGACCATAACAAAAGGAAAGAATTCAAAGATAATTCCTCAGTCATGGACCCATAACCTCACGCAGTCCACATTGCTCAACATCATGAAGATCCCACACTTCAGAAGTCACCAAGAAGTGAATGCATGTGTCAAATTGTTGTTGTCTTGTTACCATGGCAGATATTTGTGGTTGAACCGTCGTATAATAGTGGATCCGACGTTGATTAATTGGATCACCGGGCTGAGTATGCAAGGCCCTGACCCACAGGATTTCTACCCTGGAAAGACCGCGGATCGCGCTCTCACCCAGAGGATCAAGGACACTTACAGCGATGTCGAGAAGGGGACACAAAGCTACAAGGTAGCTTCTATCCAAAGCGGTGCAGTGCGCCTCTCCTGCCAATTGATCGCAGGAAAGTTGGTGCGAAAGAATCGACCCACCCAAGTCACGGGGTTCGTAGTCAACCTCTCGGGGTAGTGCGTAGAAGGACTTCAGATGAATTGGGCACAGTACCTAGTGAACCAGTTAGAACTTGACTGCAGGGAAGCGCAAGATCAGGGATATGAATTCCACTTCAGTTGGCTATTGATATTGATCGCCTTCATTTCCTGGGAGATGATGGAAGGTGCAACTTTCCCAGACATCGAGCCCTTTGAACTTCTGGCCACGAAGTTCAGTAAACCGTGGTACTCGAACGCCATGAATAAGCAATGGCAGTCATATGTCGTGTTCCATACGTATTACAACCAATTGAAGGTAGCCATCCTGTCCGATCCTCGTATGACCCCGAATACCCTCCACAGGTTTCGGCCTTTAATGAAATTTAGCGTGAACCGCCATTTTATTTACATCACAGCGCGTGCATATGGACATAAACAACAGTTGCAATCATACTACAAGAACGGAGGATGACTTGGAAGAGATTACCAAGGAATGGTCGATGGACCTCCTTGTTCCAGTAGACCCTGCGGAGATGTCTGATGTAGACAACTCAGAAACTGTGCAAGATACACCCTAACCCAACAAGACAAAGAAAAATGAAGAATCCCAAGACGTAAACAGTACCTCAGCCAAGACTGCTTCCATCTCACCTGAGCAAGGAGGTGATGGCGAAGAGATAGATGGCGCAGAAGTTGAACAGAAGAAAGGCGAGGTTACACCACCTAGAGATGAGGAGGACCTCTCAAAGAAAAAGGAAAGTTTCCCCACCGAAACCCTCATCCCGGAAGAAAGTGAAAGCAACCAGGACCAAATTTGAGACTACCCTCACATCAGATGACTTTGATTTCATCGTAGTCGCCTTGAATGATGCTTTGCTGGAGATAACAGTGAAGCAAGAAGCTAAGCAGGAGGAGGTGTTCAGTCGGATTAAGGACGAGCTCCAAGGGGTGCAGCAGGCACTACAGTCTAGCCGTGCAGTGTCCATTGCGCCTCTATCAGTAGGAACATCATAACAGTGAGATGAGCTATCTCAACTCCACCGAATCGTTGATACAGTGGAAGCTCGCCTTCGACAAGATCAGGAAGAGACAACGCAAGCCACCTAGGCTTTGGCACAAGTACAGAAAGACCTTGAAGAACAATGCATTTCTGCAAAATAGGAAAATCTTGCTTTGCAAGAGAAGTGGGATGAAAAAAAAGAACAGCTATAGCAAAGCAAGGAACAGTTGCTCGCCGAGCAACTTGAAGTAAAGGAAATGGTTCACAGAGCACTTCGCTCTATGACAATTGTAGAAGTAAAGAACGAAGAGCGAGTTCCACAGCAGGTGGCACAGCTTGAAGAAGTGATCCAGCATCGCATAACAGACTTGGAGTTCCACACTATGCCTGAGACCCCTCAAGATGTAAGAGACCTAAGGGTAGCAACTGCCCGCAACGCAGTTGACAGACTAAAATCCCTTTCCCTGGAGTGCAAGTAGCTGAGTAACTGAAGCACCCAGACATATGAGAACCTCACTGAGAACCCAGAGTTACAGGCATTGGAGTCACAGCTCAAGGAAGCAAAACAACATGCAGGCACAGCTGAAGGCCCTATCGGTCATAGAAAGAATGAAGCGATCTCAAGAGCAGTGCACCTCCCAGCAACAAATCCATACGATTCAAAGAAAAGTTATGGAAGTTACTCAACGACTTCAACCAGCACAAGATAAGGCATGCCAACTATTCACAGAGGTTGAAAGCTGAGGAGAAGAGCTATAACAGGTTGTCATCGCAGCAGAACAACGTCTAGAAGGGTCAGTGAACGATGCAGTGATCCAAGAGTTTACTGAGCAAGAGGTCATAGCACAGCAGTAGGTCGAAGCAGCTCAAGCCAAGCTCGAGGTGTTTGAGGCAGAACTAGTCTGACTAGAGTGACTCGGGACGAGTCATAGGTGAGTGTTGGGGGCCTATTGTCCCTTGACCAAGTTTTGGGAGACTCTTGGTCATGTGACCTATTTTGGGACTTCGACAGCCTGTCGAAGGAGGAGCGCACGACGAAGCAGAGATCAGGGGATCTCGGCCCACTTTGGGTCCCTTTTTGGGTTTTTAGGATTATGTAATGGGATTGGGATGCTGGCCCATGGCTTTTACCCATGCTTAGGCCTATTTTGTAATGCATAAATAGATGTATAGGCAATGTAAAGAGGGGATCTATCGACATCTATGTGATGTATGCTAAGTGCAAGTAGGGTTTGTAAGTGCTTTGTGCATGACTGTAAGAGACTTGCAAAGATAAGTGCAAGTCATTGTAAGAAGTTGTGGAAAGCTTTGTTTTGTAACGCGAGGAAGAAGGATCTAGCAAGCTGCGTAGATCTTTTGTCCTGTGCGTAAGGGTTTTGAGGCTCTATGCTTGTAACTGATTGACTGAAGACAATAAAGAAAAAGAGTTGGTGGACGTAGCCTCAGGGTGGGGGTGAACCACGTAAACACTGTGTTGTCTTGCTTTGTGCTTGTCTTAATGTGTTTATGTATTCTTTTTCTAAGTGCTTTGACATGATTAGATAGATCTACTTATACTTAGTACTAATGATGTGTAGAGTGTTAGATCTGATATATACGAATATGCTTAGTGCTTGATCTACCAGATATGATCTATTTTACCTATGCTAAGTGCTTGAATACATTAGATCATTGTGAATGTTGTGAAGCTATGTTTTATTAGCGAAGTGGATATTGATTGTATATTGAGGGACTGACGGTGCTAAGTGCTCTATTAAGTCTTAGAATCACAAATCTGTGTCCCAGCTAAGGTTGCAGACACCCGAGTCTTGCAACCACCCCTGCCTCTACCTCGGGTGAGACTTCATCTGCTTCGCAGGTGTTGCCGAAAGGGCCAATATTAAGGGTTTTTTTGGTGTGTTGTTGTAGCATTGAACCCTGGGTCTACCCCTGTGCCAACAATAAGATAAGTCAAAGCACATGAACATGGAATTTTCTCTAATTTAAATCTATAAAATATAACAATTTTGCAACACATGTTAGACAATTGGGGATGGTGCCTATATTTATATTGACTTAATATTGGGAATTACTCCATCATTATACCAAAACTATGTATCTTTAAATTTTAATGATGGCACATGAATTTCACTCAAAAACTCCTAACAAAATGCATTCTCCCCAACACTCTTAACCCCACAACACATTTCATTAGATTAGCCACCACCAAAAATTTGTTGTGTTTTCTTGGCTCACCTGTATTATATTTTTTCACTTTGTATATTATTCATAATAACAAGGTTGTATAGGGGAAGTAGGTGCACAAGAGGGTGTTGTTTTATACCCCAAATGAAATATAGTAGAATAACTCACTTGGGAACTCATAACTGCAACAAACAATCAGAAGTCAAGGCTTTAGGTATGTATAAAGGTCTTCAACTCATCAAGGATATCATGATTAGAAAGGTTGTAGTGGTTGAAGACTCAACCATTATTTTAAGATTAATGTGTTGGCAATTGTCTTCCATCTAGCCCCAATTTATCTCACTTGGTGAAAAAGATTCTCCTTGAGATCTAGGATTTTGACCAATTAGAATGTTTCAACGTACCACATAGTCAAAACAAATTTGGAGACACCATTCCAACAAAGGAATTAAACTTCCATTTGGAGTATGCATAAGGGAAGAGGAAAGTGCAGTGCAACCCCCCCCCTCCCCCCCCAACCATGATATGACAATAGTAATGGATGAGTCTCGAGCGATCTCCACTTGGCACTGCATGAAGGAATGAAATGAATTCATTGAGAAATGATGATGTGCTCACCTATATTTCTTTCCCGCCTCGAATGTGTGTGTATTAATGAAGGGTACCAAGAAATTATATCAGCCTATATGTGGGTTTAATATGTAAACCTACTTGATAAGGATGAATTGTTTTAGGGTTTTTAGGTTCTCTGTTTTAGTTTATGCCTTTGGAGTGGAGGTGATCGGCCCTCTGGAGGAAGGAAAGGGGTGAACCCCTCCTCTAGCATAGTGTCATTAGACTCCTCTAAGTTGTGGTTCACTTCTCTATTGTATTTGGAAGGTGGAGGTTTTGAAGAGTGGTAAGGTTTTATCTCACTCTAAGGTGTGGGAAAGCATGGCCTATTGTCATTATACAGTGGTAGTTATAATAATTTTTAGAAAGTAAATAAAACCCTATTAGTTGCCACATGTGTTCCATTATTGATGTCCCTCATACAAGCATCCTCAGGACTTGGGATATGTGAAGTCATCTTCAAGACACAATGTGTTCTTTAGAATAGAAAGCACTAGGGCCACATGAGTTGGAATTAGCTTTGTTTCCTCAAAGGCATGCTTAAGTTGTCTGCATAGTATTACATACATTTTTATTAATGGATTACTTTGAACCTAATTTTCTTACTTACTATTGAATACATTTTTATTAGTGCATTACTTTAAATAGAGAACTCATCTAGTTATGTTCGCTTGAAATTGCAACCCTTTAATCTTCTCTATGATAACTCTACAATAATTTACTAAGAGAATAGACTAGTTCCGGTCGTAGAACTAGAGATTTTAACCAATAGATCTCATGATGTTCATAAATGTGTTGTAGTTACTAAAAAACTTATTGCAAATATCTACAAATATTTGAATGACCATCATGTCCTTTTGTAGTACAATCTATTGAAATTCAACATGGTAACACCCAAGATAGATGGCCCTAAACTCCATCCAAAGGAAATAGTCGAGCACACCTTAGGGGAACTCCAAAGGAATCTTCTAGTTACAGTTATCGGCATAGTGTTTCTCTCTAGTGGGAAAAGTGAAGAAGAAGACACCTTGAGGGAATTGCCATTTTTTTTGGATGAGCATTGTTATTAAGAACCCTCAAGACTTCGGTTGGGAAAGCAAAGGATGTGGATGTTGCATAGAAGCCATTTCTTGCTCATTGCAATGTGAATTTCAAGGAAACTCTTGGAAAATATAATAGAGGTGGGGCTTGCTATTGAAATACTTTATGTTAAAGATGATAGAGACTTCCATTTGTAATTCACCTCTACAATCTATATTGTTTTTATTTATGATTTACTACGTTGAATCCATGAAATGCACCTTTATAATGTTATCCCTATCTTAGAAAACTAGGATGTTATTAGGGAGATCTTATTAAGAGTATTGGGTTAGTAAATAAAATAAATAATATGCTTATGGACTCAAAATTTGAATTTGAGGTTGGATTGTTTCTTCTACAATTGTATTTGTGTTGGTTAACAAATCAAATAGACAGTTCCTACCCTTACAATTGCTCTTTGCAAATGTTTAAATATGTATAAGTTTTCTAAAGCAAAGGGTACAAGTTATTCTACTGAGTTGTCTTATACGATTGTTATTCTATGAATGTAGGTGTTTAGAGCAAGCAAACATTTGGAAGAGTGTGATCATGAGTCTTCTTCTACTTGATTCTATAGTATTAATATTTTTAGAGTAGTATGTAACACTGTGTTGAGCCTTTTTGTGGGTTGAATAGATGTCGATGGAGCATTTTTCTTTACCACGGTGGATTTCAACCTCTTCCAACTTGTAAGGAGATATATTTTTCGAATCATTTTACCCTTTATAATCGGTTTATTTACATTCTATCACAATAATATGAATAGATCAAAGTAGCCATAATATTAGGGAGGTAGGTTTGATTACTTTAAGAAATCAACAAAAATTTGTACATGATAAGGATTTACATTTGTTTCATGAAATTTTGACCTAAAGGTTCCATCAAAGTTCATTATGGGATATTTTCCAAGATACAAAGGGGCAATAAAATGAATGGAAAGATTAAATTCCTCATGGATGAGATAACCCTACCCCAATCTGCATTATATAACCCTCAAAGGAATTAGATTGAAGAATATAATACAATATGTAATTTAAAGGGATATGCAAAACCACGTGGATCATGTTGTTCAAGAACTACAATACATGCATTAAATCCCAATAAACCTAGGAAACACTATTAGTTTAAGGAGGAACAACTTTGGTTTTAACATTTAAACAAATGACATTTGATTCTAATTTTTTTTGTGGGTTTTGTATATTTACTTGTGATTTTTAATTAAGCACATAAAATATCTTCCATAAGAAAATGATTTTGTCTTGTGGGCAGAAGCAATAGAATCCATCAATGGCCACATAAAGTAAACATAGAGTAGCACTTCCATAACCAAAAAAGGGAGAAGCAAGAGGGGATTCACTACCTTGCACATTATCTACTTTACACATCATTTATTGTAATATCCCCAAGGACAAGCCCCAGTTGTATGTATGAATTGTAAACATGTTTTGTAGGCTGGTGAGCAGAGTGTTGATAAGCTGGTGGGCTTATGTGTTTACTAGGCCAGAGAGCCTAGGTGTTAAAGGCCAGGAGTCTGATTTTGTATATGTAATTATGCAGATCATTAATAAAATATAAACATCGTTGCGTGCAAACCGAACACGAAGAAAGAGTGATGGGGGACTAAGCTTCCACAAGGCTGGGTAAGGGAGAGGGGGTTGAAAGGTTGGAAAGAGGGGCTAAGTTTAAGGGCTTAAGTCCTTGAGAATAATAATTTATTATTATTCCAAAGGCTATATGAAAGATATGTTTTATCCTAAGTTCCTAGGAAAAGGAACGTATGCTAAATGAAGTGCATGCAGCTCCAGGCAGACAGGTGTCGACCTGGGCGCATGCAGTTAAAACCAAAGAGTCAAGCTATGTTGGGGATTTGCTTACCATTCCCCATCCTCCGTGAAATCTATTTTGCCTCTGCGTCTGACATCTGCCTACCCTCAGGCATCTCTGAAAATAGAAACCATGAAGTCGTCCTGTGTTGCCTTCCTAAGAAGCCCGACGCATCCTGTAACCGCCTGAGCCTTGTTATGTCTTAGTGTTCGACTGTTACCATTTTGGGTGTTCATAACTGTTTTCCCTGTTGCTGTTGTTGTCACCTGTACCTTGTTGGAAATAAGTCAAAAGTGGTTGAAGGCGCAGGTTGTCATGCCTGTGAGTAGCTCTCTCCAGATGAGAGAGCTTGTTGGGAAGCGGTTTTCTCCTGGAGAGAGTCTAGCACCATCTACGGAGCTTTGAGAATTCTTGATCTGGCCTGTTGCCGAGACCCTGAGAGGGGAAGTGGAGCATTTGATGGATTGTGGAACAGTGAAGGTGCATATTCTCGGGGTGGAACATGCATGTGGAGAATGAGAGTCTGTGAGTAGTGGGCGTAAGAAGGATCCTGGAGAGAATTCTTCCAGTTGCACTGTGCAGTTTCCTATAACCTCAGCCTAGTCTAGGATTCCCTTGCCCTGGGTGGAGCTTAGTTCCAGCTCGGGGGTGACCCACTATTGAGCGTGATGAGCAGCGTGGTCTTTGGATGGGAGGTTCGTAGAAGGTTTGCACGTAGTTGGTGGATTTACTCCAGCTAAAATATAAGTATCATTTATGTGCCTAATTAAGTATGTTGTACATGTTTGTGATGCTAGAATGTTATCATGTATTCCATTGTGTATATGAATCATTGTTAGTTCCATTGATTCTGTATGGTAGCAGTAATTCTGTGATTATTTTGTTATGTGTTTTAAATTCATTAAAATGCATATATTATATAAGTGTATATTCCGCGTGGTAGTATTACCTGGTCTCTGGAGGGTCGGGGACATTACAATTTGGTATCAGAGCAGTAAAGGTAAAGTTCAAGGTCTTCTGGTGGCGTTTCCTAGGTCGATTGGTGGCTGGAGACGTTACAATTTGGTATCAGAGCCATGGTTTCAACGCTAAGCTTGGATGGGATGGATAAGTGGTCATTGGACCCAAGGTTTCAAGTGGAGATTATCTCTGGAGGAACCAATTTCGAACCGTAGAACATTCCTAAGTGCTAAGAAGTTATTTTGGTTGCATTACAGAGCTCGGTAAGTGTAGCAGTACTATAAAACCATGACAGACGTGGTATTTGACCACCGAGAAAGAAATTACAACACTTGTGGTGCTAGGGCATAGGATCTATTCGGAAGGAAGGGAAATCCTTTACGACCGTCGGATCTGGAGAAGGTGCATAAGAGTTAGCCTGGAAGCCTTTGGAATTTGCGACTTCAGCAATGTTGATACAAAAATAAGAGAAAGGTCGAAGCCTGAAGCTCCGAAGTCCTGGAGGAGATCTACACCATAGATCTGGGGAGAATCATTATCGTTAGATCTCACTGCATATCGTAACTTCAGATTTCGGCAATCGGGAGAAGTGGGATGTGTTGATGCAAAAACTTTCGAACCCGAAGTCCCGAAGAAAAATAGCATACGTGGTGGGGCAGGAGGACGTCGCCTGGGGGTGACGTAGATCTTCCTAGGAATGTCACGTGCCACCACCTTAGTTGGTGACAGTTGTACTATGTGGACCCAAAGGGTAAAGAAGTTCGAAAATTTAGAATTCGGGAGACTGGAATGAAGCAAGCGTAAAAACTTCTGAAGTACGAAACTCCGGAGTAATGTGGCATGATGATGTCACTTGAATTGGCATGGACACATGGGTTGCATGCCATGTGTCAGGGGGTTTTGAGCCCGTGGGAGATTGGAAAGGCCATTTAGAGCATGACATGTGTCACCCATCTGACTAGGCCACGTGTCAGCCGCTAGTATTATGCCACATGGCATTATGTATGAGCATGGTTAGTGGGACCTGAGGTTACATAACATAGTTAAAGGTTAGAGGACCCACCCTAGCATTGATCATGATACATCAAGATCAACGGCCAAGAGGCATTGCAGGAACCCAAGTTGCATGGGAGTTAATTCTCCAAGGCGGTCCCGCAATCCAAACCACAGTTTTACCAAGGGGTTACGTGTCAGCGTCAAAAGAATTGTGGGACGAAAGGCGGGTTCCTCCAAACCACCGTTGCATGCCCCCGCAGTTGGAAAAGCGTAAGTGATGTGACGTAATGACGACACCAAAGTTGACATGGGAATGTTTGGATATTAACGGTTCGGGATGTGCAGATGTGAAATCCTCCGAAGTCCCGAAGCTCCAAAGTCTCGGAACTCAGACGTCGGAGGTTCCATAGCGAGTGTCAATCATCGGATGTCGAGTCGACATGGACTGATGATCCATCCTACTTCGTGAGTTCGGTAATCTGGAACCCCGATATATTGTTGTGTTGTGCTTTGAAAAATTTCGAAGCTGAAGGCCCGAGAAAGCACCTTTTATCTAGCGCTTGGTCACGGCCCGTGGTCGCGTGGGTTGAGAGCAGAGAGAAAGGGGCTTGTGCTTGAAAATTATAGCAGAGAAGAGCTCAGAAAGAAAATGGAATTTGAAAGTTTTCTTGAATCAGAGTGGTTTATGAATGCCATGAAATTTGTTAAGAACTGATGGCCTGACAAACTTCGGTTGACTGCACATTGTGTTTGCAGAGTTTAACGAGTGTCAGAACCGAATCGATTGCCACTGAGTGCAGAGAAATGGAGAAGGCACATAATGCTTCCAGTTCAGAGAATGAAGTAAAAGGAATGGATGTCCACTTGGGAGTGGAAGGATCGAACTCCAATGGACATGGAGAAGAGATAGATAAGGAAGGGCACATGATGAAAATCATTGATCGATTGCATAAAGGTTCCCAGACTAACCGAGAAGATAATAGGAAGCTCATGAAAGCCAGAAAGAAACAGGTAGAATTCAACCTAAATTTGATACAGAGCCTAGAAAGGATAGAAAAGAAGTTGGATAAGGAGACTGACTCAAGCAAAACAGGGAGTCACAGGACCCCTGAGAGGAAAAGAAGATCAAGAAACACTAGCAGGCATCGTCGTCACTCCCCGAAGCAATCCAATAAGGAGGCACATAGTAGTTCAAGCCCATCTCCTACCAGACAGCATAGGAGATCTCAAGTGGATGAACTAAAGGGAGAAATAAACAAGATTAAACCTCCTACGTTTGATGGAGAGCACCAAAAAGAGGAAGATGTTGAAACATGGTTGCTTGGCATGAGGAAATATTTCCAACTACAGAATTATTCCTCTCATGCAGAAGGAAGAATTGCGATGTATCAACTAAAAGTAAAGGCATCCATGTGGTGGGATCAACTTGTGCAGGTGCACCACATTAAAGAGAATAATGTTACATGGAAAGAATTGAAGAAGTATTTCGAAAATAAATACTTGACTAAAAGATACTATGACAGTAAGATGAAAGAATTCTTTGAACTCCAACTGGGTAGCATGTCTATTGATGAATATGAGCGAAGGTTTTTGGAATTGTTGAAGTATGTTCTGTTCATCAAAGATGAAACTGTCTAAATTCAAAGGTATCTGAGTGGTTTTCCACCTTCCATCGGTGACAAGATCCAATATGATGATCCTAAAACTATGGAAGAAACTATAAGGAGAGAAAAATTCTTATATGAGGAGCAAAGAGAAAAGCCCACTTTTCAGAAGCCTTGGGATGACCAGAAAAAGTTCAAGAAAGAGCAGAGGCAGAAGGGAAACAAACCTCCCATTTCAAAAACAGTCCTCAAGGACAACCATCTTTAGAGAGCAGAGAATGATTGAAGTAGGGGGACAAAGGCCAAGGCAAAGACCCATTTACTGTTGGGGATGTCAGGGAAACCACAAATATAGAGATTTTCCCCACAAAAATGGCAAAGTGAGAGTTTTCCATAATGTTCAGCAAGCTGAAACAGTGGAGGACATGGGCAGTAGAGTACCAAGGATCTATGCAGCCCTGGACAACAAGCAAGTTGAGTTTGAATCACATATGATTGAAGTGAAAAGTATGATCAACAACCATACCATTACTATTTTAATTGATTCAGGAGATAGTCATAGTTATATAGATCCTAGAGTGGTGGAAAGTTTTCATTTTCCAAGAAGCAAGCATGGAAAATATTGGTTAGTGCAGCTGGCTACATGAACCAAAAGAAAAGTTATTGAGTTGGTTAAGTCTTGTCCAGTGGACATGAATGGACTGAGCACAAAGGATGAATTGAACATTTTACCTTTAGGTTCATATGACTTTCTAATTGGGATGGATTGGTTGGACCAACACCATGCCATCTTAAACTGTCATAACAAGGCATTCACTTCCTTGGATGAGGAAGGAAATCAGAGAATAGTCTAAGGAATTCCCAGAGCAGTTGCTATGAGAGAAATCTCAGCAATGCAGCTGAGGAAGTGCTACAGGAAAGGCTGTCAAATATTTTCAACCCATATAGAGGAAACACCTAAGGATAAGGTGTTAAAGATTGAAGACCATGCAGTATTAAAATATTTTAAAGATGTATTCCAGGAGTTACTAGGACTACCCCCGAAAAGAGATATTGACTTCTCTATAAACATGATGCCTGGAGTAGCTCCAGTGTCAAAAACTCCTTACAGAATGAATACACTAGAGCTAAAAGAACTTTAATTACAGCTCAAAGAACTTTTGACGAAGGGTTACATACACCCAAGTGTGTCACCTTGGGGTGCCCAGTCTTGTTCGTGAAAAAGAAGGATGGGACATTAAGATTGTGTATCGATTTCATACAGTTGAACAAAGTGACCATTAAGAACAAGTATCATTTGCCAAGGATCGATGATCTCTTTGATCAGTTGAAGGATGCCAAGGTATTTTCAAAAATAGATCTCAGGTCGAGATACCACTAGGTAAGGATAAAGGATGAAGACATCAACAAGACCACCTTCAGAACAAGGAATGGTCATTATGAATTCACAATGGTACCATTTGGGTTAACAAATGCACCCATTGTTTTCATGTGTTTAATGAATGGTGTATTCAGGGAATATCTAGACAAGTTTGTCATAGTCTTTTTGGATGACATCCTGGTGTATTCCAAGTCAGAGGAAGAGCATGAACAACATCTAAGAATGGTGTTGCAAGTGCTAAGAGAGCACCAACTGTATGCCAAATTGAGAAAGTGCTCATTCTACCAAAAGTAGATCCATTATTTGGGACATATCATTTCAAAAGATGGGATAGCAGTGGATCCTGAGAAGATAGAAGCCATTAGAGAATGGTCAGTGCCAAAGAATGTAACAGAAGTCAAATCCTTTATGGGTCTAGCTGGCTATTACAGAAGGTTCATTGCAGGGTTCTCAAGGATAGCTCACCCCATCACTTCCTTGCAAAGGAAGGAGAAGAAGTTTCAGTGGACAGAAGAATGTGAGAGAAGCTTCCAGCAATTGAAGCAATTGTTAACCAATGCTCCAATTCTAAGGATTGCAGATCCAAATGAAGATTTTGTAGTGTGTACAGATGCATGCAAAGAAGGACTGGGAGGAGTCCTCAACCAGAATGGATTTGTGATATGTTATAAGTCTAGGAAGTTGAAAGAGCATGAAAAAAACTATGCAACTCATGATTTGGAGTTGGCGGCCATCGTTCACGCTCTGAAGAAATGGAGACATTACCTCATGGGAAAGAGGTTTGAACTAAGGACAGACCATAACGGTCT
>JASDQU010204195.1:0-10635 GCA_032191745.1 Picea mariana
ACCCTGTTACAGATTCTTCTCTTGCAGTTCTATCACTAAATTGTTGTTCAACTTCTCCCTATGGCAGTTCTTCTTCTGCCATTTCTCTTGTTGGTGTATCTCCAACTCTCTCTAGCTACTCCTCAGACTGGAATCCTCCTTCATCTGCCTCCAACTTGACTTGTTGGATGTGCAAGCTCTGGACCTTTACCCTTCTCTCTAGGGCTTCAAATTCTTGGTACATATCAGTAAAATCTACATTGTCTACCTCCTCCTCTTCTTCTGCTTTTGCAAGCTTCAATGTTGCAGTCTTTTTAGCTTCCTGGCTGAAAATGTTGAACCATTCCTTGGAATTCTCATCTCCTTCTGCTTGCACAGCCTCTGATATCTACTCCAACTCTTCCTCTTCGTTGACAATCTCTGTTGGTATTCTTTCTGTTGTTTCTACAACACAAGATCTCACCTCAACTGGGCTGAGTGGAAGGAATACCCGAATTCCTCTAATCATTAGAATGTTATTTTGATCTTCCTCTGTTAGCTCCTCTGGCTGATCTGAACTCATCCCTGAGTTCATGAGACCTTCAGACAGACTCACTTATGTTCCCATGCCTACCTACCAAATTGGGAACTCTCTGCTGCCCTCTTGGCAGTCTATGAGATCCTCGGATCCCATCTCATTGCCCATATGGCAATCTGTATTTCCCTCACTGCTCACCTGGCAGTCGTTGAGATTTTATGTTGATCTCTTTCCATTTCCCTTCTCGCAATATGAATTCCCCTCGTTGTCCTCCTGACAGTCTATGAGATCCCGCCACAATCTCATCTCATTGCCCTCTTGGCAACATGAAATTTCCTTATTGTCCTCCTGACAGTCTATGAGATCCCGCAATGATCTCATCTCATTTCCCTCCTGGAAATTGGAAATTTCTGTCCTGCCCTCTTGGCAGTCTCTGAGATCTTCCAGTGATCTCATTTCATCCTCATCACTGATATTTCTCCTAGTTTTTGGCTCACATACCCAAACCATATCCTCTTCATCTCTGAGGCTTTCAACATGGCTCAACCACATTTTCAACAGCCTCCACTGTCTTCTGGCCAACATCTCCTTGACTGGCCATTTTACCTTCGTCCTCATGGGCCATTCATACACCCAATGTGATCTTGCATCCTATTGCATCTACAGTGCAAGTTCCTCCATCCTCACTCTAATCTCGGCAAGCTCTTTATCCATCTCAGCTTTTCTTGGTTGTTGATGCATCTTCTTTGCATCACATCTATGGCCTTCAACAACCATCTTTCTACCTTTTGTCTGCCCTCCGGGCAAACCTGCTGCTATCGCTCTGCAACCCTGAGTGCTTCCAGCATCCCCTACAATCCTCATGACTATCTTCTTGATTTTTGCGTACCTACGAGCAATCACCACAGAGTCTCAATACTCTGTCTTCCCCTGATACCAAACTATTGTGTATTAGAGTACTCTTTCTCCTCTCACTTCCTCTGCCTGCAATAGACAAATGGATTCAAGCTCTAATACCAAAAATGATGCAGCACCTCCTGCCTCAGTAGGTTCTGCACGACCTCACAGTCTTAGGATCGTTGTATTCCTTTAGATCCGTAGAACCAAAATGGTTCTTTCGACCTTCCTTGAGACCTCACGAACCCGATCCACAGGTCCTTATAAAAAAACTCTACCTGCACCTCGCAATTTCACCAAGGCATGAGATTTCATCTCCACGTAGCCACCAGACATTACCACGACTCTTTCCCGAAAAGGGAATTTCAGATTTCGGGACTCTCTGAGTCCTGCTGTCGAGAGCCTCTGCCTCCTCGATCCTCCGAAACCTGATATTTCGAAATGGACTTAATCGTGTTTAGCCCCTAGCCAGACCCTGTTCCATGTGACCACCTTCCTCGTGACCACAACCTACCTCTAAAGGCACGTTGCTTCGTGAGTTCAGGACATCCAATGCGAAGTGTTCCAGCTCCTTGGCTGAAATGTCGATTCCCGAAATCCCAATAATAGGTGTGACCGCAACCCCACTCATCGCTACGTCGCGTTTCATGACTTTTGGGTTTTCATCCCCAAGAATCGGACTTCTTGTCTTTAAGACTTCCAAAATCTTGATCCGCGATATACCGAAATCTGACCCGGCACTACTCTTCTCACAAACTCTTTCGAGAATTCGTGTTTCGAAACTCCACGAATCTCGGCGCAACAATTCTTTGTCCTCTAGTACTTCTGGTATTCGAAATACTGAAGTATCGAAATCCTGAAACTCCGGTCCTCCTTCTCCTAGGAAGGATCAATGGCTGTGAGCCTTCCTAATCCAACGGCTCAGATCCATTCAGGATCTCGTGGTTCAAGAGTTATGAATTCTCACCCTTGCATATTCTGGTAGATGAAATACCGAGATGCCCTTTCGGGGATTTTTTTGAAACCTCACTTGTATGAAGCTTTTCGAGACTTCAAGATTCACAATTTCGTGAATCCTCCATGAAAAATGTTTCTCCTTCGACCTCCCAGTATCCGAAACCTTGATATACTGAAATGTCAAAGTTTCAACTCCAAAGGCAAGCCATGTTTTGCGACTTCGGGGTTTTCACCGTGAAGTGCCCCGGTCTCTCATCAATGGGAATGTTGAAACCCCAATCCTCGAAGTGTCAAAATGATCTAGCAGCTCCTCTCCTTTGCATATGAGGATTAAACCTCGTGAAGCTCCTCCTAGATCTGATGGCTATCAGCTATACACGCAAGATCTAACGGTAGTTGTAGCTCCCTCCTGAGCTTCTTCTCTTCTTCCTGAACTTGGAAGATTTTCTTGCTCCAAAAGACCTCAGCCTTTGTCTCCTCTGTGAACCTTGTGAACTTGGGTCTCGCCTGCGTTCTAAGGATGTTGTCCCTCATGAGCTTCTCAACCTATGAACCCTCCAAAGGTTNTCTGGAACCTTGAAAGGTTTCCTCGACCTCTACACTCCTTACAGGATCCCTGTGCACGACTGTGTTATCTCTTCTGAGCTTCAGAACTTGGAACAAATTCTTCCGACACTAACTCCCTATGCTTGACTAGCCCTCAAATGGTTGTTTATCAACACCTCACATGAGTGTTGGCCTGGTGCACTCCTTGCACAGGTCTTTGCCCTCCTTGAGCTTCAACTACTCACGACCTCAACGGTCTCTATTCCTTTCTCTCCTTGAAGGGATATCAGTGCCCTCTGGTAACTTCCCACTCAAGCACTCCTTGCTGAGCCTACAGGGTGTTCAGTAACCCTGTGAAGGTCTTCTTCCTTGGATGCTTCTCTATTTCAAAAGTCAAAGGAATGGATTTTAGATACCTAGGGTTTTGGATCTAGGGTTTTTGGATCTAGGAGTTTTAGATACCTAGGGTTTTGGACCTAAGGTTTTAGATACCTAGGGTTTTGGATCTAGGGTTTTGATATCTAGACTTTTTCCATGTAATGTATAAATAAAGGTCTAGAGGAGCTGGGATTGGTTCGTTCTTATTATGAGGGTTAATGGTTATTGATTATTGTTGTTAAGAGAGGGAAGTGTGTTATTGTTGAAGAGTCTGTATTGTAAGATCTTCAGTTGGTTGTGAAGATCAACCCTGCAGCTGTGTGCGCAGGGAGGGAAGAGAAGAAGAGAGAAAAGAGAGAGAGGTATGAAAGCTAAGAGCATAGATAGAATTGTATGTTTCCATTTAATATATCAATAAACACAATTATGTGGACGTAACCCTAGGGAGAGGGTGAACCACGTGTATCTTGTTGTTATGTGTGATTGATGTTGTGTTATTTTTCACCTGTTATATTGTTGATGCATTGTTGCTATAGATCCGAGTAATAACTTCCAAAGTAGGTTAAGGGTGGTAAAGAATATCTGGATATATGTGTGTTTTTGTTTTGGATTCACTTGCATTTCCTCTGGTTATAGACACCTGCGTCCTGCAACCCCCTATTGCTACTTTGGGTGAGACTGCATCTGCTCTGTGGGTGTTTCTGAAAGGGCCAGTAGTTAGGGATTTTTGGTGCACTGTTAGATTTGAACCCTGGGTCTTCCCCTATGTCAACAAATGGTTCCATTGTCGGGAAGCATATTTTGGTGATTGGACTATTTTTAGCTTATTGAAAAATCATATTGAATGTTTAAGATTGATGTTAGATAAATGTAGGCAATGTCAAATTGCCCTGAATCTAAAAAAATGTATTTTCTTTTCACCCTTTGGAGTGCTGCTAGGGAATATTGTGTGTAAGTAGGGACTATTTGTAGATCCTTCTAAGATTTCCATCATTGTTGATCTACCTCCCCCTACTTTAGTTAGACAATTGTGCACTGTGCTGGGACAGACTGGATACTAAAGAAAGTTCATTAAGGGCTATGCATAGATAACAACACCAAGTGAAATTTTTTTAAAGAAAGATTGTAAGTTTCAATGGTCGTAGGAATGCCAACAGAGCTTCGACACACTAAAGCAGAAAATGGTTACTGCGCCTATTCTGGTTTTCCCAGATTGGAGTAAGGAATTCCATGTCTATGTCAATGCTTCGTCCACTAGATTAGGAGTAGTGTTAGCACAATGAGGAGCATGAGATATTGACCACCTGTTAGCCTTTGGTAACAGGAAGCTCTCTACAGCTGAGATAAATTACACTACCACTGATAGAAAAGGTTTATCCATGGTGTACGTGCTGCAAAAGTTTTGACACTACTTGTTGGGAGGACATTTTAAGATGTTCACTGATCACTCTGCGTTGAAATACCTAGTCAACAAGCCAGTGTTGGGGGGAATAATATGAAAATGGATACTGTTATTCCAGGAATATGACTTTGAGATTGTGGTTAAGCTAGGGAGAATGAACAAGGGACCTGACCACTTTTCTAGGTTAGAACATGGAGAGGAACCTACCAGTTTGGAGGATACACTACCAGATGCACAGTTATTGGCCATTAGAAAGGTTGATGATCATTTTGCCAAGATAGTCCATGACCTATCTATAGGAATGGCACCTCACAAACACTTAGTCATTCAGAAGAAACAATTGATAGTTCATGCTGTAGATTTTTCACTTATAGTTGGATAGCTATATAAGATGAGACCCAATGAGATATTGAGGAGATGTGTTATGGACGCAGAAATACCACTGATTTTGGCAGAAGCACATGAAGGCATCACAGGAAGACATTACGCCAGGAAAGAAACAATGCATAATATTCTTAGCATTGGCCTCTGGTGGTCCACTTTACACAAAGATGCTAAGGAATACTACAGAGCCTGCGATGTATGCCAAAGAGTTGGGAAACCTTCTAGAAGAGATGATATGCCTTTAGCACTGTAATTAACATTACAAGTATTCGAGAAATGGGCCGTTGATTTTTTGGGACCTACTAACCCACCAGGAAAGCACAGAGGAGTGAGATACATTATCACTGCGATAGAGTATTTGACCAGATGGGAAGAAGCAAGAGAAGTTAGGGACTATAGTGCAACTACAGTTGTGCAGTTCATATTTGAGGATATCATAACAAGGTTTGGATGCCCAAAGATCCTTATGAGTGATCAGGGTACTCATTTTATTAATAAGACTATTGAAGCCTTAACTCAGGAATCTGAAGTCCATCATCAAAAGAGCATGCCACACCACCCTCAAGCGAACGGTATTGTCGAAGCTTTCAATAAGATCTTGGAGACAACGCTGACAAAGATTTGCAGTGTGAACATAGATGATTGGGATTTGAGAGTGCCAACAGTACTATGGGCATATTGAACCACTTGCAAGAAGATGGCAATGCAGACTGCCTTTAAGTTAGTTTATGGCCTAGAAGCAGTGGTACCTATGGAATATTTGGTTCCTAGTTTGATAATTGCAGCATTTATAGATATGGATGACACAGGTGCTATACAAGATAGGATCGTACAGTTGGTAGAATTGGAAGAAGACAGGTTTATTACAAGATTTCATCAGCAGGTACAGAAGGAACGAGAAAAGGCCTACCATGACAAACATATCAAGAGGAAAGCATTAAAACAAGGAGATTTGGTGCCGGTATATGACATAAAGTTCATGATGCATCCATGGAAGTTCAGGACGTATTGGCTTGGGCCTTATGATTTATCCTATGCTACAGAAGGAGGAGTTGCACAGTTGAAGACTTTGAATGGAGAATGGAAAGAAGGTTTGGTAAATGGGAGTCGATTGAAATTGTACTATGACAATTAGTTTCCTCATAGCTCTTAGTAAAAGCATAAGAAGAAGGGTCTAGGTACCAGGTGCAGTTGAAATTGGGTACCAGACACAGAAATACAGTCTGCACAAGGAAGGGAGGGACTGATCAGAGAGCACAGGCTGCCCCACGCAGTCTGAAGTTAAAATGAAACATAAGGTTCATTCTTGCAGAGACTAGGGATGAGTCACAGGTGAGTGTTAGGGGCTTGTTGGCCCTTCATTACGGAAGAAAGCGTAGAGTAAGGAAGAAAGGTGAAGTATGAACTACGCAAAAATCACATTGATTGAGGAGCAAAAGAAGGAAAATCTAGTCATTGGAAGAGAATACCAAGGACGACAGATCAACAAGGAAAGAGGGATCATGGACAACTGCGCAAGTGAAATAAGATGTCAACGAGTGCTTTGGAGCACCTCACAGAAAATAAGAAAAGACAAGCTAGTGAAGCCCTGAAATATTGGGTCAAGTGGACCTAGGATTTTAGATACCTAGGGTTTTCGATATAGGGTTTTGACACCTAGAATTTTTCCATGTAATGTATAAATAAAGGTCTAGAGGAGCTTGGATCGGTTTTTTCCTATTATGAGGGTTAATGGTTATTGATTATTTTTGTCGAGAGAGGGAAGTGTGTTGTTGTCGAAGAGTCTATATTGTAAGATCTTCTGCTAGGTGGGAAGATCAACCCTGCAGCTGGGTGCGCAGGGAGGGGAGAGAAAAAGAGGGAAAAGAGAGAGAGTTTTTGTTATAACCCTAATTTTCACCAGACATGCTTACCTGGCATCAGGCCATCTCAGATTCCTTCTTTGCCAAAACACTACTGAACAAGTCTTCTAAAAAACTCCCCTTTTTAAGGTACATGCTAGTTGACCCACTACAGTCTGCGTGAATATATAGTGTCCATGCTAGCTAACCCACTATAGCCTGCGTGGACCTACAAAATCACGAAAAATGGAAAGTTGTTGATGGAACACACAATTTTGGGCAAGTGAACTAAACCTTTCATCCATGCATGGCCGGTCATTCGATCAAATACCTAGCCCTTTCTAGCCTATAAAAGAAAGGGTAGGGGTCCCATTGGAAAGGAGGAAAAATCATAGTAAAGAAACTATACCCAATTTATCACTCCCTTTGTCCCAACCTTTAGCCATCCTTGTGCAAAGAGAAGTATAGAGAAAAGAAGTTGGTGGACATTTGAAGAGGAGCCCAGGACCAGTTTCGAGGAGCAGTGCCGAGCACATATTGTAAGTTTACTCTTGTGAAGATTAATACAAAAAAGAATACTTTTCCCGTCCCACCATATCATGTGTTCAAGTTGAATGTTTATTTTACGATATTGTCACAACTAACCCAGGAATTAGTACATGAAATACATGTTTGTAGCTCTTTGTTTGTGCATGTGTGAATGTAGGTCAGCTTTGGGAGGAGGCTTGCAATCAAATAGCGAGGGAAAACAAAGGGATCGACATCAAACAGAGGACTTAAGGTAAAGTTACTGAATCTTGTTGACACCTTTGTATTGCATGAATGTGGGGTTTTGTGTTGGGAGAATAGGAAGAGAAGAGACCTTTTGAATGGTCATTTTTCTGCATACATGATCAAAGCCCTTAAATGATAATTCTGTAGGAGGGTTTTCCCACTCACAACAGAATTGGCGACCATACTGGGGACCTCTCGGGTTTTCTGGGATACTTTTTGGTAGTTTTAAATTGGTTTCATCACCTTTTTTCTAAGTTTCTGCAAGAGTCTGAGATAGTAGGGATTATGGTCTTCCATGCCAGTACTCCCTGCTTTCTTTGTTTGGCTGCATTTTCTTTTTAGGAAGTCATAGAGGTACACGCAGCCTATATAATGCATGCATTCGTGTACACACGCCCTACCTTCACACAACCCGTGTGCATACGCCTGCTGATGAAGTGCTAGTTGTGTGTCTGAGAACCTAGGAAATCCTTCTCAGAAAGAGGCAATCATCCTCTCCCCTGCAGAAGTGATCCTTCTCAGGGATCTTATGGGTCCTTCTAGGTCTATGACTGAACAATCCATAGTCAGGTAAAAACCTCGGATCAACTTTTTCCTTGCATATTTTTCTGTCAAAGTAATTTTTTGTGTCTTCAATGGATTCTGGTTCTCAATACCAGTACTCCCTTCCTGAGCTTAGCCACTTGTCTTAGAAACAGAGGCACACACGGCCTGTAGTGGGCCTACACATGTGCATACATGTCCTATCTTTGGGCAGACCGCATGCATACACTGGATGTTGAAGTGACAGACGTGTGTTTGTCTCGAAACTTTTGAGGAGACAATCATCCTCTTCCCTATCAAGTTTTAACGTCCCAGGTTTTTCTTGTTTCTTTCTGGTCTCTTTCATAAGCAGTTTTAGCCTAGGTTGTATTCCAGCATAGCTTGATTTTTCATTTAAAATATTTTTTATGTTTCCTATCTTTTTTAACTTATTTTTTGGGGGCCATGAATCGTGCATTCATTAGTTTCTTTTAGAATCTTTTGTTATTTCTTCTTTGATTTGAAGAAAATATAAAAAAAAACTTAGTTTGTTAGATCTCTTTCTTTCCTGGCATTTTCTTTGCATTGTTATTTGAAAGAGAAAAATAAATTAGTATAGAATTGTGTTTTCTTCTAATTTTAAAAGCATTTCAAAAAGAAAAAAAATAAGAAATATAATCATTCTTTGCCAGTGTTCATGTAAGTTTAATCATTTTTTGAAAAGATTCTTAACAACATCAATTGCACTACCATACCCCTTTTGAGTAAATCAAGCCTTAAAAAAAAGGCTAATTAAAAATTACTAGACTTTATGTTTGTAGGGTCCATCAACTAGATTAGGCTAGAGCCTTGATTTAGGTTGGAGAGGAAACTCTTCAAGGCTATAAAACAAACATACGAGTCTGTGCTAAGGAGTGTAGAAGTCCAGTAATGTGGAAATTATCTAGGGACCCCCTCTAACCCAGTGGCTAAACACGAGGTCATGTGTGGAAAGGTAGCGGAGATAACCCCTCCAAAGCCAGACCAAGCGTAGTGGGAACGCATATAGAGGACTTGTCTTGGGATTTCGTTGATCGCATTTTCCACAGAGCTTCATGGGTCTCAAATCCATTTGAGGTCCTCAGTTGTATTTCGGAACACTTGCTTTCGATACCCTTGATAGGTTTCGAGCATGATACCCTGCTCATTGCAGTCCACCCAACTATCGACTGTACCCGCTTGATGAATGTTCACGAGCTGGAAACCTAGTTGCCTTTATTTTAGGGACTCACACATGTGACCACGGGGATATACCACTGTACCTAGGGCATACATCAAGCCACTCTTTACAGAGTATACCCGAAGGGTGCTTCCGTATTTGATTTACACTTGCACTAGTAAGTTGCTCTAGTGTTGGTTAGTGTAACTGTTCTTCCAACTAGTTAGTCGTTTTCTTAATTTACCTTTAGGATTTTTTCTAGTGTGTGCTCTGTGCTCCTTAGTTTTCCATAGTGAGTTAGTTAGTCATGGATTTGTTTCTTTGACCTATGGTGGTAGACCACCCACTCTGCCGTTCGTGAGGACTTTTTCAGTCTTCCACTTAGAAACATGGAGTCGCCTCTTTATAGGCGTTGTTTTGATAACACTGGTTATTCAGAGTCAGTGTGTAAGACTTTTACAGACTTGAACGATCCTGCAAAGGGAGAAACTGTGCATAATATATTCATGGCTAAACTTCCCAATGATACCAACCAAGGAACCCCTTCGCAAGGGATTCTTGTGCTTTTCCTTTCTTCGAAAACGTTGGTGTCCCTTTGATGGTCACTTTGTACATTCCTGGGTTGAATGTGGGACTACCGGTTTGGTTGGGTACCATTCCAAATGTCCCAAATGCTCTTGATTCTTCTCAGTTAAGAACTTTATGTCATGGGCACCCTGTTGATGTTTCTTCATCAACAAAGTCTTCTCCTCCTCCTTCTCCCACCTCTGGTGAAAGTACAGTTACTAATAACCGTAAGTCTAAACGAAATAGAAAGAGGAAGAATAGGAAGAAGAAATCACCAACCTCTACGAGTCATGTTGGAGATAGGTCGACAACCTCTGCAAGTCATGTTGAAGACCAACACCCAACCTCTGGAGGTTATGTTATGGGTACACACCCACCCTATGCAAGTCATGCTGAGGGAAAAAGTCCAGTCACTGCTAGTCATACTGGTAATAGGTCTGTAGCCTCTGCAAGTCGTGTTATTGACCCATCACTAACCTCTGCAAGTCATGTTGGAGATGTGCAACCAAGCACTGTTAGTCATGATAGGGGCATTAATTCTGTATAGAAACCTAGACGGATAGGACGTAAGCCTAAGTTCCCTTGTAAGCTTTGTAAGGGAGATCACCTTACTCATTTGTGCCCTGGCATTCCAGAGGTACAAAGATTGTGGTCCATATCTGCAAGCTCTTCT